>JALBYZ010000025.1:0-89843 GCA_038050575.1 Globisporangium mamillatum | reverse complement strand
GGTGCTGCAACCCCAAGATGCAGGAATTATTCGACAGTTTAAAGCGCAGCTACAGGCCCGCCAGACCCGGCACATTGTCGACTGGTTCGATGACTTTTTGCGCCGAGCAGACGAAGGAGAAGAGCACTGTGCTTCTGAGCTCGACAAAGCGTACAACGTTGACGTGCTCGTCGCGATGCGGTGGGCACAAGAAGCCTGGGAAGCTGTCACTGCCAAAGTGATTGACAACTGCTGGCAACACACACAAGTGCTAGATGAGTCACTTTATGAGCTAGTAGATAAAGTACAAATGCTGACTCTAGTGTAATAGAGCTCGCTCACGTGCATGGGCGCATACTCACGACACATTGCTATGCAAGCAGGACTTGTGCGGATTCTGTGTGCGCGTTGGGAGGGTTGTCAGGGTAAACCCCCCTTCTGAATCCAATGCGACTGCTCTCAGAGGCTGACGACGTCATTTTGACTTCAGATTGCAGCATTGCAAGAGTGCAACTGTAGTGACACTCACTGTATGTCAATAACCTCTAATATTATATACCTCTATGAAGCCTCAAACCCCCAAAAAATTATTTGCGAGTGGTGCTTTTTGTATGTGTCAATTTGGGAGGATTGTCTGTAATTCAAATTTGTTTTGCTGTCCTTAAGTTTTTGACGTGCACAGTATGACAATCGCCTGAGGTGCAGCGATCGCGATTCCGTTCTACAGGCACTTCAGGCTCCTGTGGGGCCATAAAGCGAAGTTCATTCCCCCAATCCGACTTCTCCAAAGAAACAATGAAAGGAATCAGCGCAAACCTCCCAGTACGCACAAACGCAAGAGAAACAACAATGGTCTAAACGATAAATTCGAGCAAGCCAACGTCGCACCTCCAAAGAGAGCACGCGCGAGTACATATCCAAACGAGTACAAACTCTGGCCGTCGATGTATCGGAGCTAAGGCTCTTCCAAGTGTTGCCGAGTATTGTTTTTTACAGCTTTGTTCGGTATTTCTTCGTCGATATGTCTTCATCGATTGTTTAATGCTCAGCAAATTGCAAGTCATTGTTGTTGTTCAGTTCACTGTGCCGTACTGGTAACAGCACTGTAGTCCACGCGAGGAAGAGGAACGATGCATCCACCCCGCCCGTATGTTGCTTCTGACCCTGTCTTCAACTGTATGTAGCTTGCCTATCCGTCTAGTCAGTCAGTCAGTAGCTCATCCAGACTTGTCCTCGCCGGCAAGGTCGTGCGGCAGAATCCGGACTCGGGCAAGGGCTTTGTGCCATCGCATGCGGTGCATTTGTTTGTGTATACTGACCCGCTGCTGATCACGAACCGCACCGTGTAGACAAAGGTGAAAGTGGGCAACTGCGTGAGAAAGGGCGGCTTCGGCCTGGTGCTCGTCGGCACGTACTGCGGTCGAAAAGTGACGATCAAGAAGATCCGACCAGATCTGGGCGACGCTTTGAGCCAGATCGAGCTGTTCCTGAAGGAGAACACGCTCATGGCAATGATGGTGCATCCGCGGAGTGTAGAGATTGTCGAAGAGGGGCGGATGTGCTATTCAAGCTTGGACATACCTACTCACAAAGCCACCCTTACTGCTTGAAGAAAAGCAAGCATGAACATGAAAGTGAAAAAGTAGAAAATGGTGATCTACACGAAATTAAAACTGAACCCAAATATGCCCTAGAAGAACACCAAGAAGACCTCGGACTGCTGACATCGCATTGTGCACTCGACTTCAATCGCCTGTGTATTGCGAACGTTCATCATCATCCCATCATCTCTTGCTTGCTGATTGTACAAAAGCCGAGTTACGAGTTGACTGTCAGAGGTGTCTGGTCCGGTCTGGTCTCGAAGGCTCTTCCCCTCCTTTCTCTCTCTCTCAATCGAGTTCCCGGTGTTTATCTAAAGCGCTTCATGGAGATGTGGATCAGCGACTTGAGGCCGCGCAGCCAGTCCTTGTGCTCCGTCCAGTCCGACGCGGTCAGCGCCACGTAGATGCCCTGCGCTGAGCCAAAGTCGCGCTGCGCAAAGCACGCCACCATGTTGTGCAGCTGGGCCACGACATTCGGCGACAGGTCGCCAATGTTCAGCTTCGTGAACATCACGTCCTTCGCCTTCTGGATCTCCGGCATCTGCTTCTGCTCCATCTACAAAAGCATCACACAACAGTTGAGTTAGAACACACAAGTCACTTTCTTAGCCTCCAAGGTCTTCCTAAATAGAGGGCAAGGACTCACCATGGTCAGCGGGAGCGCCTGCAGCTGCGCAAACAGCTCGTTGAACATGTTCACAATCGGGAGGTCCTGTGGCTGCACGCTCTCCGTGCTGCCGGACGCCGTCTCGGCATTGAACGCCTTCGCAGGCTGATTGCCGCTAGGGGAGAGCAGCGCCGTGGTCGAGTTGCCGTACTTCTGCGTGAGCTCCTTGTTGCCCACGCTGCTGATGAAGCCGTCCTTCTTGTGCGACGCCATGTCCACCGACGGCTTCGAGATGCGAGACGATGCCAACGACGTCGCAGCAGTGAGAGGGTTCACGCCCGTGCCCTGTGGGACTGCAGATGGGTTCGCGTTAAACCCGACACCTGGCTGCTGTGGACCGCCGTAGCCCGCCAAGTTTGGAGCGCCCGTCGATGGAGGACCAGAGGAGAACAGGCCTGGTTGCTGTGGTCGAATACCGAATCCTGGCTGCACTGGAGCTGCGTAACCTGGCTGCTGGGCACCTGGGAACACTCCAGGCTGCTGATTCGGATATCCTGGCTGCTGCTGCCCTGGGTACGCAGGCTGGGCAACTGGAGCTGCCTGTCCTGGGTATGCCGGTTGTGGCTGGGCACCGTAGCCTGGCTGCTGGGGAGCCTGGTACGCTGGCTGTTGTGGAGTCGGGTACCCTGGCTGTTGTGGCGTCTGGTAACCTGGCTGCTGTGGAGCTTGGTAGCCAGGCTGTGGCTGGCGACCTGGGTAGCCAGGCTGTGACTGGCGACCTGGATAGCCAGGGGATGGGACACGAGGCTGCTGCTGATAGCCTGGTGCCGCCGCTCCGTATCCGCCTGCCACGACTGGGACTGACGCTTGTACACCGTACCGAGCTCGGTTGCCGTATCTTTGGGCTTGCTGCTGGACAGCTGGCTGCTGCTGCTGCTGTTGCTGTTGCTGTTGCTGCTGCTGCTGCTGCTGTTGCTGTTGTGGGACGTGGGCGTGCACCTGGACAACGTCGAACGGGAACGGTGGAGGTTGGTAGCCTGGAATTGGGGCGGCGTGGAAGATGCGGTCCTTCAAAATCGCACAGCTCAGGTCTGGGAAACGAGCGTACTTCGCAGCAATGTCGAGTCGGCCCTGCGCCGCCATCTGCGATGATTAAAGCAACAACAACACGGACGTTAGTTAGACACACGCGAAGACCTAGTAACAAGAAGGGAGGGGTCATGCATTTGACTTACTAGAGAGGCGTACTCCGCAAAGCGGACAGCGACCGCATCACCCATGGACTGGTCTGGCTGGTCCACCGCCTGCGAGAAGATCGACACCTTCTCCACCAGGCGCTGGAGCGCGAACGTGTGGCCGAACGTGCGCGACTCAAACTCGCTCTCCTTGACCCACGCGTTCACCGTCTTCTCAACGTTCACGGCGCACATAAAGCAGAGCGTGGCAGAGTGCATATCACCCGCTTCTTCCAGGCGAGTCGCCAACTTGTCACAGAGCGACGGGAACTCTTCGCTCTTCGCGTACGTGCTCAGGATCGCGAGCGTCTCGCGCCACTCCTTCAAGTCCGACTGATCCACGAGGCTGAAGAGCTCGTTCTTGATGATCGCCGAGATCACGCGCATCACGGGGCGAGTCTGGTGCGCGAAGAACGCGCGCTGCGTTTTCTCCCAGAGCTCCGTTCCGCCACAGGACGCCAACAGCAGTGCGTCGGCAAACTGGTTGTAGTGCAGACACGAGTTCACCGCAACTTCAAAGTTGCCCACGAGCAGTGCCTGCATCAAAATCGACTCGGACTGCTCCGTGTAGATCGGCGCCGGGACCGAGTCAAGGCGCTTGCTGCTATCGTCAGCAGCTGGGAGCGCGGCCGCGATCGAAGACACATCCGAGAGAGGGGAAGCTGGTGGCGCATCCGTGACGCCGTTCGCGTGGTACTCGGACGAGAACATGTCCTCAGCGCCAACGCCCTACATGGTATCAGGAAAGACGAGAGAGAGACATGGTTAGCCATTGCACATCATCAATCACACATTGCAAGTAAACTAGGGCTCATGAACGTACGTCAATGCGCTGGTTGAGCAGCGCGGCGGTTGGGTCAAGCTGTGGAGGAGCCACGACGGCTTCTTGCGCAGCAACTGGGTTGAATCGCGCGTTCAGCGCGTTGATCTTCTCCGCGTCCAGTCCCAAGTGCAGCAGCAAGTGCTGGCGCGCGTCTTTCTCGAAGAGGATCTTCATGAAGCTCCACACGCTCTTCTCATTCTCGCTAGCCGCGCTCGCGATCTTGCGCTCGCAGTGGCCGTTAAAGTCCTTGGACTCGAGCGAGCGGTTCAGCTCCTCAGCTTCCGCAACAAGTGGGGCTTCGCTGACGATGCGGTGGAAGTGGATGAGGCGTCGGCGGTCCGTGTTTGAACCCGCAGGCTCCTTCGGGTTCGCGATCGTCACGAGCTTGCCGCCGAAGCCAAACGATGCACCCGCAGGTCGGCGGGTCCATTTCGGTGGACGGCACGCTGGGTTGCCGCCGCCCGAGAGCCCCCACACCTGCACCTTGCCATCCAAAGTGCACGTCGACGCCACCGCAGGGATCTTTGGCGACCACTGCACGTTCCAGCGGCGCTGATCAGCACCACCGCCGAAGAACTGGTCCGAGCCCATCGCTGGCGCACCCATGCCACCGTCTGCGGACGATGGAAACTCGTACAGCGACTTGCGCGAGAAGAGGTCCCACATGAGCGTCTTGTTGTCCTTGGCGCACGACAACAGGAGACCCGGGTCGTTCGGGCACCACGAGAGCGAGAGCACACCCGCCGTGTGCTCGTGGAACTCAGCGAGAGGCGTCGAGCTTGAGTGTCGCAGATCCCAGAGCTTCACCACGGGACGCTGGTCGTCGCCCGACGCCGTCGCGATCTGCTGACCTTCGTTCGGGTTCCACGCAATCGCCGAGATCGTGCCGCGCTGAGGATCGCGCAGCTCGCACCATGGCTTCTTCTGCTTCAGGTCCCAGATCACTACGGATCCGTTTTGCGAGCCCGTCGCCAAGATGTAGTTGACCTGCGTGTTCCATGCAACACTGCAAAGAGAGAGATACAGACAGACATAGGCACTTTAGTAGATTGCACCTCGCTCTCCTGTCACCCATTCAGGTGATCAAACACGACGCCAAGTAAACGTACCTTGTGATTTCGTTGATCTGCTGCTGTGACGCAGTCGGACCGCCTGGCGTGAACACGCCAGGGCTCGAGAGCTTCTCCAGTGACATAATATACACTTCACCATCACTGCATCGCACGCAAACCAATATAAATGATCGTTAGCTCTTCGCTTGTAAGAAAATACCATGTCTTCAGACAGCAAGAGCACAGCAATACGAACCTGCCACCAGATGCCAGCAGATGCGAGCTGTCTTCGTGCGGGTTGAACTGCAACGCGTTCACGGCTCCCTTGTGTCGGGTGATGCGTCCGATCTCCGGCGACACGTCGGTCGGCGCCGCATCCGCAGTGCCCTGGTCGATCAGCGTCTTGGGGTTCCAGAGCGAGACTGAGCCGTCAGCCATACCTCCAGCCACGAGACCATACGGCAGCGTGTCGTGGTGGCGCGCGATGTCTCGCCACGCGAGTGACGTGAAGCGCGACGGGGTCTTGATGGAGCCGAGTGTGACCATGTCTGTGAGCGGGTCGCTGAAATCCATGGACACGAGCTTGAACTCGCCGCCGCTGTGCTCAAAGCCCACGCCGCCGTTGCCCTTCGCGCCGAGCGCGAGCAGCTCCGCGCGGCGCTTCACGGGGCTCCAGGCCACCGCCGCGTTCGCCTGGATCTCTTTCAGGAGTGGCATGTTACTATTGTTGCTGTGCTGTCGTCACGTAGATGGATGCAAAAGCGATGAGGCTGATTGATACACAGAGCTCTCTCTCTCTCTCTCTTCTTCTTCTTCTTCTTCCTTCCGCTGAGGCCTCTTCCGCGTCTGACCTTTAGGAGGGAGGGGGGATTTGATTTTGCGCCTTTGGCTTTGGACACACTTGAAAACAAAAAGAGATCCGCGCTTTTGCTTGCTTTGTTTGCCTTGTTGTGACTTGTGTGCTGTTTGAGCGAGTTTGAGTTGTTGCTCGCCCCTCTCCGCACAATGCATTTCAGCCAATGAGAGAATAATTTGAGATTTTACAGCCAATGGAAAGGTGCCAAGCCATGATTTCAAGCCAATCCGAGCCTGCCACACGCCTGCACGTCAAAGCAACAAACAAACAAGCCATGGTGGCTTGCTGAACTTCGAGCAACTTCACTCACTCAAAAGGATTGGTGGAGTACCGTAGAGCATGCCGCTAAATACGGATTGCTTTATTGTCCAAGTTGGCCTTTCTTCTGCACTGGTCTCCAGGTAGTCAATGCAGATTTCAGCAATGACACCCAGATAGTCAATGCGCAATAGCATTGCTTTTTTGGCGGGAGACTTTTGTCTTTTTTGCACTTCACTGAGCCAATTGTGAAGACGAAGACGAGAGCTCCAGTGGCTGCCTCGTCGTCGCCATCGACCGTTTCTGCTGCAAGTGACTGCCTCGCTCTCTTGCTGCTGCTGCTGCGTACGCATACTACAGGAAAAGGCCATCGTCACAGATATCATGCGCCAGCGCAAGCTCTACGACCAGCTCTCGTGCTTCGTATGCCCCGACGCGCTCACGAACGCCGAGTGCGTCGCGCTCGAGTGCTGCTTGCGCGACGGCGGTGCGACGATCGTCACGGACCTTGACGCATCCTCAAACGCGACGCACATCATCTGCCACCTGACGCAGTACGAGCGCTTCCTCCCGCAGCGCAACGAGCGCTTCATCGCGATCGTGCGTCCCGAGTGGGTGTTCAAGACGTTCCTACTGCAGACGCTGGTGTCGGTGGACCGCTTCAGCGCCAACCCGACACTGATTTTCTCGTCGCTGGTGATTGCAGCCGGGCCGATCGACAAGGACCCGCGGAAAGTGATCGACGGCCTCATCTCGCACTTTGGCGGGCAAATTGTCGAGAACGAGAGCAACAGCATTGGCGCGACGCACATCCTGTCGCTGGACGAGCCATCGCAGTACGACGAGCCCGCGCACCACCAGTGGTTCCACTTGAGCTACACAGAGAACGACGTGCTTCGTAACGTGCAGACGTGGAAGAAGTGGCTCTTGGACCGTCCGATCTCGCTGGAGTTTGCACTGCCGAGCTGCGTCGTGGCGTATTTGGGCAAAGTGACGGGGCTCTCGGAGCAGCACCACGTGAACTACAGTTGGATCGAGGACTGCGTTCGGCGCAAAACGCGCGTTCCCGAAGGCGCCTTTTCCGTCAAGAGTACGGACGTGACAGCCAAAAAAGCGCCGAACTGGAAGACGCGTCCAGAGACCCAGATCGAAGACATCGGACTCACCCAGTGTGCGCAAGTGTACCAGTCGTTAAAGGCGGACGCTGGTGGCGTCGAGCTCACGCTAGCTCGAAGATCTTCCGCAGAGGTGTGTATCATGGTGTGGTAGTGTTTATGTCTGTGTCACTGTTTATAGACTCACAGCTCGCATTGTCTCGCTTGTTATTGCTGCAAACTCGGAGCAGCGAACCAGCGCACTGCAGGCGGCGCTCGGTGGCGCGATCGTGCTCTTAGCGCAGCACATCCCGCCCGTGTTGAAAGAGCGAATCTCCGACGTGCTGAAAACCGCAAAGGCAAAAGTAGCGAACGTGCCGCTCGGTGACTCGTACCAGGACATCGTGAAGAAAGTGGTGGCGAACGCGTCGTTCGTGGTCTGCAGATACCAGGCGGGCTTTGAATACGAAGAGGCGGTGCGGCAGAACAAGCGCATCGTGAGCATCTACTGGGTGCTCGCTGGGCACTCGGCATACGACGGTACGGAATTTGGTTCGTTCCTCAAACTCGCTACCAAGTGCTTCGGTTGATACTGACACTATGATGAATGGGTGCATCTACAGATAAGCAAACTGCGTTCCAGGAAGCCATCAGTCATCCCGTGAAGTCGTTCGGCGGCATCGCGGGTATGCAGGGGTTCGTCGTCACGCTCTCTGGATACAGCAGCCGCACGACGCCCACGCGCGAGGATATCCAAATCGCGATCCACGCGACCGGCGCGTGCATGCTCCCCGTGCTGTCACGCACCCACTCGACGCATCTGCTGTGCTTCGAAGCCAAGGGCGAGAAGTTCAAGAAAGCGCAGAGCTGGCGCTTTGAGAACATTGTGGGCCACCAGGTATGTACGCTGAGTGAGACACAGTATGAGATTCACAGCTCTGGTATTGAGCTCGTATTGACGTTGTGCGTTGTGTATTGTTTTGTGCTGCTTCATAGTGGCTCTTTCAGTGCCTTTCGAAGTGGGAGCACGTGCCAGAGGACGAGTTCCGCTTCAAGCTGCCGAAGCTTGCTGATACAACTGGCAATCCGAGCGAGCAAGCAGCAGCAGCAGCAGTAGATGAAACGAAGAGTTTGGAGCAGGTGACCGGCAGGAAAGCAGCGGCGCCACTCCCTTCTGCGACCCCAAATTCAAAGCTCGGCGGTGGGCGATTCGACGTGGACGACATCTTGACCGAACTGAATGAGACCACGCCCGTCACCAAAGAGGGCGAGAGTGCTGCTGGTGAGAAAGCTCAAGAGCCGAAAGACGTGGCGTGCAAACTCTTTGACACGCCATCCGCTGAGGCCAAAGCGCAGGGGAAAACGGAGGCTGACGACAGTGGAGATGTCAAGAAGAAGAAAACGACAGCAACGACGAAGAAGAGCGCGAAGAGAGACTCAGTCGACCTCCCAGAGAACTTTGAGCTGCGCATTGGCAAGAAGAGAGGCGCTGTTACTGCTGCTACTGCTGCTACTGGTGCGGCTACTACGTCAGGTGTGCCGATGGAGCCTGATAACGAGGACGACGTGGACGATCAAATGGACGTGGAGGCCACAGTCGTAAGTGCGAAAAAGCCGAAAGTGAACTCGAAAGCAGCGAAGAGTACCAGTGCAAACAAGAAAGAAGCGACAAAAGCAGCAGCGAAGAAAGCGTCCTCATCACTCATGCAGGCATCCAATGATGCACTTGAAGCGTTAAGTGGTGGTGTCAAGAAGGTATTGAGAACTCCTCTATTACACAACCCGTTTATATAACCAGGAGACTGTTAACCTTCGTGATTGTTATGCTACTGGGCGGTACTGTTGCAGGCAACATCGACAGCTACAAGCGCAAAGAGGAAGCGAGGGCAATCTCCTCATGAGAGTACCGACGACTCGGCCGACAACAGTGTCAGCGAGAGTGACAAAACAGTGGACGAGACGCCTGATACCTCAATAGCTACCGTTACAGCATCAACAAAGAGCAAGAAAGCAAAGGCGTCGATTACTACTCCAACACCTGCAGCCTTGTCCTCGAAAGCAAAGAAAGAAGAATCTGCTGCTGCGAAGAGAGCGTCAGTCTCTAAAGCAGCGACAGCACCACCAACAGCAACAGCAACAGCAACAGCAAAGAGAGAGTCAAAGAAGAAAGCGGCAGGCAGCAGCAGCAATGCGAGCGACTTCGTGTTCCTGCTCACTGGCAGTCGTGAGGAGTCGGCGATCAACGAGTCGATCATCGCTGCGCTGGGCGGCAAGGCGAGCCAGACGGGACGCAAGTTCGACCATTCGAGCACGCACATCATCTGCAGTGAGCTGAAGCGCACCGAGAAGTTTGTCTCGGGTTGCGCGGGCGGCAAGGTGCGTCCATTTTGAACAATTCCCGATGCAGGTTGTGAAGTCTGAGCTGTCTGTTGACGACGCTAATGATTTTGTTTGTACGTTACCTGTGTGAATGTAATATTGTAGTGGATCCTCAAACCGTCGTACCTTGAGGCGAGCTCCGCTGCCGGCCGCTTTGTGGACGAAGCGCCGCACGAATGGGGAGCGATCGAGGGCGACTCGGAGTTCATGGATCCGCGCATCTGGCCACAGGCGCCAGCGTTCTGGCGGAAAGCGCGCGCAGAGGGGAAACCCGGTGCGTTCGCTGGTTGGCGCTTCCTCGTGCACCCCAAGTGCGTGCCGCCACCGGACATGTGCGAGCGCATCATCGAAGCGAGCGACGGACTCGTCGTGGCGCTGACGAAGACGCTGAACCTCGCGGAGACAGTCGCGAGCGCTGCGAGCGACAAGAAGCCGCTGCTGGCGCTCGTGCCAAGCGACCTGCCGACGCGCGACGCGTGGCTGAAAAAGTTTAACGCGCAGAAGATTGACGCGATCAACGCGAGTTTCCTGATCGACTACGTCACGAAGGACCAGTCGAAGCGGCTGATGCCCGAAGACTATCGCGTGTAGGTTGAGGAAAGATTGCAAGAGAGAGAGAGAGAGAGAGAGAGAGAGAGAGAGATAATGAGGGTGAAGGTATGGAATTTTGTTTTCGTTTCCGGTTCTTGTTTGTGGAGTGTGTTGAGGACCAATTGCGCCATGTCACCTGCTACTGCAGCTTGTTGATGAACCTGCCGAGCAGGTGTGTGTGTGTGTGTGTGTGTGTGTGTGTGTGTGTGTGTGTGTTGCGTGATGCTGCTGCTCTTGGCTGGGTCTACTGTTCAATGAGATCGGCGTCATTTTTGTAGATCTAACACAGTAACAACGGGATTGATAGCAAAGAGAGGTATTTCGACCAGTGGGTGAGTACACATTGCATGTGAGCGAGTGAGTGATGAATGCATGTCATGGCATCGCGAAGCTATTCAAAGGAACCACTTACGATGGAGAAGTTCTGGTACCCGCCCGTGAGCACGCGCACCTCGGGCTTCTTCTCTTCGTCCGCGAGCACGGCCGCCATGCGCGAGAGGAAGCGCTTGGCGCAAGACGGCCCGCGTACCTGACTGAGCATGCAGTGGAATACGATCAGCTCTTCGTCCTTGTACTTCTCCACGAGCGTGTCCACGTCGTCGTCGTCGATGAAGTTGTCCTCCGGCAGGTTCACGGCCGAGCGAATGTGGCCGCCGGCAAAGTCTGAGTCTCGCACGTCGATGATGAGCGGACGCGGCGCGGACGGTGAGCGTAGCGTCTCGGCCAGCTGCGTCGCGCTAATGCGCTCAAAGAGGCGCACGAAGGACATGATCGGCGGAGGATGGCGTGGTGGTGGTGCTGTGCTTTTTTGCTTTGTGAAGCTGATTGGAAAGTGATTTTGAATAGATTGAGGGAAATGAGCTGTAGCTAGTGGATAAAAGTCGACTAGAAACATATTTGATTGGCTAAAATGATAGATGAGTTTCACTGAATGCCATCCAGGCAGTTTTTGACTTTTTTTGACAAGCCAAACAGCAATTGGCGCTGCTGGCTGGACTGTGGCCACCATGCTACAACGCTCTCTTCAGCGACAGATCCGAGCTGCATCTGCGCTCCATGCAGCAGCACAGAGGCGCTGCTCAACAAACCTCGGTCTACATCTACATCATGCGACCTGCTCGTTCAGCAACGGCACTGCTAGCGCTGTCTCTGCTGTAGCGGTCGCTGAAGACTTGGTGCGCGCTCCGCCGGGTGCGCTGCGCTGCCAGAAGGACTCGTCGCTGCGATCACTTGCCACCCGCGTGCTTGCGTGCGAACTCGTCACAGTCAAGGCCACAAAGAAGACCCCTGAAGAGCGCTTCTACGAAGTGGAGCTCTACGACACCGTGCTCTTCCCCGAGGGTGGCGGTCAGCCCTGGGACACCGGCAAGATCAACGACGCGCTGGTGAACAAGGTGTACGTGAAGGACGGCCGCTGCATCCACCGTGTGCCGCTTGTCGATGGTGTTGCGATTGCGTTTGAGAAGGGTCAGGAGGTGATCGCGACCGTGGACTGGGACCGCCGCTTCGATCATATGCAGCAGCACTCGGCGCAGCACCTGTTCAGCGCGATCGCCGAGACGCGGTACGGATTCGACACCACCTCCTGGTGGCTCGGTGAAGAGCGCTGCAATGTGGATCTGGTGCGTTCGCTGGACTCAGAGACTGCGCGAAGCGGCCACAAGCTGATTTCAAAGGAGATTCTGCTCAAGATCCAGGAAGAAGCGAACACCGCGATCCTGGACGCGCTGCCCATGACTCCGATCTTCGCGACGCCAGGCTCTTCGGAATGGAACCAGATCGCTGCGAAGTTTAACGCGGGCGAGATGCCCGAAGCGATGCGCATCGTGAACATCCAGGGGATTGAGAACAACCCTTGCTGCGGGGTGCACGTGCAGAACCTCGCGCAGCTGCAGGTGAGTTCAAACCAAGCTGTATCCTCTGGGTTTGTACCCATATCATCAGAATCTATGCAGTGTACTGGCGAATGGCAACTCTAACTATGCACACCGTGAACCATGACAGTCTGTGCGCATTCTGAATGTCGAATCGGCCGGTGCGGGGGCGACGCGCGTATGGTTCGTGGCTGGGAACCGCGTCAACCGAGAGTTCTCGCGCATGTAAGTTGTTAAGCATGCGAATGTTCTGTAGAATCGCACAGTCTCACCAAGCCATTGTGTGAACACTCATGTGTCTGCCTTCGTAGGTTCCAACGGGAGCAAGCGCTGACGAAGCTGCTCGCGTGCGCGCCAGAGCAGCACGCCGATCGCACTGAAAAGCTGCTGCAAACCTACAAGTCGGGGTTAAAGGAGATCAAGTCGCTGCAGAGCAAGCTCGCCTCGTTGATCGCGACCGACCTGATTGCGCAGAGTGAGCAGCAACAACACCAACAGCAGCACCAGGAGGAAGGAGCGATTGTCCCAGTTGTCTGCTACTACAGTCCAGACGGGGACCTGGCGTTCCTGCAGGCGATCGTGAAGCAACTGGGCGATGCGAAAGAGCAGACGGTATTTGTGTTGGCGGCAAGCGGCTCTGATACTAGCGATGGCGCGTTCGTTCTCGCCGGCCCCGAAATGTTCATTATGCAGCACAGCAGAGACGCTGTGCAGGCGATCGAGGGCAAAGGCGGCGGCGGGAAGAACGGGGTCTTCCAGGGCAAAGCCACGAGACTGAGGGAGCTGCAGAGCTTCATTGCAAAACTTCAGGAGCTCCTGCTGTCCGAGGCGAGGGCGTGACGTGGCGCTGCTCATGGCTGACAAATGAATAACCAAGTGTACAAGTTGAAGTTGGAAGGTGTCCACTTCAAGTGTGTTCAGTTTGAAAGGGTTCCATAAAACGTTGCACCAAAGATACGAAACTCAGTGCTGGCTCCATGACTCCATGGCCCATACCCTCAAGTGCGAATGCTTGGATGAAGGCTCCGATTAGAGGGCAGGCGTGGTGAAATGAATGGCCGCCTGCCACTGCGCAGTCAGTCTCTGTTAGATCATGGACTCCATTGTAAACAGGGGCTGTTACCAACCATCCAGCCCTCGCATCTGTCTCCCTCTTCACATCCCAATCCCATTATCATCCGTATCGCCTCCTATTTTGTCACAGCTCCCCCAGTTCTCTGCTCGCCAGCACTCGCGCGTCATGTTTTACACCGCTTCTATTGGCTTAAAATAATTTTCAAACAGACTTAATTGGTCAAAATAATGAGACGTTGAGTTTTTTTGCACCAACTTGAACCTGGTTTCTGTCCCCGCCCTTAATAGAGGACGGTGAAGAACTCCTCTTCCAAACAGCGGCGACGAATAATCGCTCGCCAAGAGATCATTCGCCCGGACTCCAAGCCACAACCAAGCTAGAAGCTCATCTCGGTACTTAGCTTCTGCTCATTGCCGCTCTCGCTCCTTGCAGCGACCAACCCTCTCTAAATCAGACAACAGTCAGCATGCTCAGCCGCCCAGTCGTCCGTGCCGCGGTCCAGCAGCAGGCGCGCGCCTTCGCCGTGCTCACGAAGGAGAACATCAACCCGCGCGTGCTGCACGCCGAGTACGCTGTGCGCGGCCCGCTCGTGCTGCGCTCGGTCGAGTACACCAAGCGCCTCAAGAACGGCGACAAGTCGCTGCCGTTCGACAAGGTCATCCCGTGCAACATCGGCAACCCGCTGATCCTCAAGCAGGAGCCGCTCGAGTTCCACCGCCAGGTGCTCGCGCTCGTGAACGTGCCCGGGCTCGTGGACGCCCCCGAGGCGAAGGCACTCTTCCAGCCAGATGCGATCGCGCGCGCCAAGTTCTACTTGGACAACATCCCAGGCGGTACTGGCGCCTATGGCCACAGCAAGGGCTCGGAGTGCGTGCGTGTCGAGGTCGCCAACTTCCTCGAGCGCCGCGACGGATACCCTGCAGACCCAGAGGACATCTTCCTCACGGATGGCGCGAGTCCAGCGGTGCAGAACACGCTCTTGGCGCTGATCCGCGACTCGAACGACGCGATCCTGGCGCCGATCCCGCAGTACCCGCTGTACTCGGCTGCGATTGCGCTCAACGGCGGTACGCTGACCGGCTACTACTTGGACGAGAGCAAGACCTGGGCATCAACGGTACAGGAGCTTACGCGCGCCACGAACGAGGCGCGAAGCCAGGGAAAGATCGTGCGCGCTGTCGCTGTGATCAACCCGGGCAACCCAACGGGCCAGTGCCTCACGACGGAGAATATCCAGGAGATCATCAAGTTTGCGCAGAAGGAGGGCGTCGTGATTCTCGCCGACGAAGTGTATCAGGAGAACGTGTACGCGGCTGGCAAGAAGTTCGTGTCGTTCCGCAAGGTGCTCAAGGACATGGGTCCGTCGTACAACAACGTGGAGCTCATCTCGTTCCACTCGACTTCGAAGGGCTTCACTGGCGAGTGCGGTCGCCGCGGCGGCTACATGGAGCTCGTGAACATCAGCGAATGCGCCAAGGACCAGTTCTACAAGCTCATGTCGGTGAACCTGTGCTCGAACATTGAGGGTCAGCTAATGGTCGGCATGATGACCAACCCGCCGAAAGAGGGCGACGCCTCGTACGCGCGCTACGCACAGCAGCGAGACACAACGCTGAGCTCGCTGAAGCGCCGCGCTGTGAAGCTCGTCAAGGCGTTCAACGAACTCGAGGGCGTGACCTGTAACGAGACCGAAGGCGCGATGTACACGTTCCCGCAGATCACACTGCCGGTCAAGGCTGTGCAGGCCGCCGAGAAGGCCGGCTTCGCGCCAGACGCGTTCTACTGCATGGAGATGCTCGACACCACGGGCATCGTCGTCGTGCCAGGTTCGGGCTTCGGCCAGGAGGAAGGCACGTGGCACTTCCGCTCGACCATCCTGCCGCCAGAAGAGGACATTGACGAGGTGATCGAGAAGACCGCCACGTTCCACGCCGCGTTCATGAACAAGTACAGATAAGCTGGTCAGCCATGGTAGGACAAGTAAGTAAAACAGTCATAAACAAAATGGACGAAAATTCAAGAAACCCTGTCCTAGATCTGTGTGTGTCCTTCTGGTTGTGTTTGCTTATGATACGGAGTGGAATTGTGAGGCTCGGGTCTACCGTCTTACACTTGTCGGCGCGGTGGCTTTGGGCCTGAAGCTGCTGTTGGCGGCGGTGCTGCTGCTAATGCTGCTGTCTATTGTTCCTAACCTACTCTTGTTGCCGCTCGCTCCCAGCCCAGACGCACTCCCGTTGCTGGTAGTCATGACTGTGCTGGACGACATGTTCCCAATCGAGCCGCTGCCTATCGAGCCGCTGCTGCCAGGCTTCGTCCCTGTCGACGGACTGTTCTCCCGCTTTGCTGGCGCTGAGGGTCGGATGATCGGGATCTTGGTCATCGCACCTGTGTCTTTCGGCAACCCCGTACCGCTTCGGATCGATGCCGCCGTGGTCTTGCTCGTTGTGGTGGTCAGTTTGCCCGTGGAGCCCATCACTTTGATCGCTTGAGGCATTTTCGCATTCGCAGGACGCACGGGAGCGCAGTTTGGTAGTGTTGTCAGTGGTGGACTGGGTTTGCTCGGCGTCTTCGGTGCACTCTTGCCTCTGTTTGGGTCTATCTTGCTCGACATCCCGACTGTCAGTGCGCTGCTTCCAACACCTCCCATGCCGATACTGCTCATCATACTGCTGCTGCTTCCTCCAATTCCGCTGCTGCTCGTCCCAGTTCCTCGGCCTGTGTCTTTTCCCTGCGTCCTTGTGAGCTTGTTCACGAGGTCCAGCGATTTGACGCGAGCTCGCCGTACAACCTGACCGTCCTTCCCCACCACCAGTGTGTACTCGAGCATGCTCGACCATTTGGAGTCTGCAGACGAGTCTTCATGATCAGAGACCAAGCCGAGGTTCTCCTCTTCGCTCACCTTGCGCTTGTCATCCGAGTCTTCCTGCGGTCGTCGGCGCTGCTGTCCAAGCTCGGAAATTTCGATTGCGGCTTTTGCATCGAAGATCGCGTTTGCGACGTCACGGTCCGTGTCTGCTGTCGCGTCTTCCAGGAACTGCCGAATGCGCTCCAGCATTTTGTCATCGCTCAAGTGCGTGAGCACATCTTTCCACTGCGGCACAACCGTCGCGGCTTTGAAGCGCACGTTCGGGATCGAGTCTTCCAGCAGATCTATCGCGATGTCGAGAAAGTTCAATCTGCAGTACTGCCGACTATTCACTTCGAGCGCAAACACACACGCATCCAGGTACAAAATGCGTCTCCAGTAGCTCTTTGAATGACCGAATTCATTCCGGATCTTGCTCAGCAACGAGTAACGATGACTAGAGATGTCGTTCTTGCGGATGCATTTGATCAACACCTGCATTGCCAGTAGCTGCACGGGGCGTGCGCCGTCCTCGATCAGGTCGAGTATGATGGGGATCACCATCTCGTACATCTGCATCGAGGAGCAGAACGACGGGAAGCTCTGCAGCGTTTCGACGAAAGCGACTTGGTCACGATTTCGACTCGCTGGCAGGATGCTGTGAAACTGGATGATCGATTTGATGACAGCGTCAAGCACTGCAGCCTGTGCGGGCGTAGCACGCATCGATTAGCTCAAAGTCAGTGGTTGTTCGCTACTAAAAGTATCATGAAGGGGTGGCGTACCTTCGCATCCTCGTCGCCTGCTCCAAACATCGAGTTCATAATCTGCGGGACTCGAGAGATTGCCATTCCTTGCACACTCGGAGCTTCATCCTTCAGAAGGGTGATAAGCAGTGGTTTGAGGTATCGCTGCGCGCGTTGCTGACCTAGTAGCAGCACGATCTCGTGGATCCCCGCAGCGACATGGTGTCGGACCTGAAACGATGGTAAGAGTCAGTTAACTCTGATGATGCTACGGCTATTGCCTCGAAGCAAGCCACACACCTTTTCAACTGGGTCGTTGCAGAGCTTGACGAGCAAGTCGTCCATGAGCAGCGGGACGTAGGATCCTCCGAACGCTTTCACAATCGCGGGGAAGTTGTATGCGCAGTACTGTCGAATCTGGATGTCGTCTTTGGAGCAGAGCTTCGAGTAACTTTGAAGAAAGACTGGCGCGTTGTCACTCCCGAGGTTGTTCAGCGCGGCAAGCTTCGTGACGAGATTGCCGTATTGCTCAGCTATGGACAGCACCAGGTAATCAGGATGCGACTCCACCATGTTCAGGAACTCGGGGATCATGCGCTTTATCCTTTCCGCCGGCGGGAAAAAGTCAAGCAGTGACAAAAGCGCGAGGAAAGCGGTTTGCTTCACCTGAGCAGGGACAAATTGATGGTAAATATGGTCAATACACGACGGTGGTGCTATGTGTACCAGCGTTGATAGTGCATACCTGCTCCTCTTCATCTTGAAGCAGCTCAAGCAGTTCGGGTAGTAGCTCCGAGCAAGCTTTCTCCTCCCTGTTATTGTCAAAGGCGAACAGAGTCAGCTATTTCCTATCAACAACTTCCGAGCACTTGAAGATGGAGCACAGATTGCTCACCCGACAGCACGCGCTAAGGCGTCCAGCTGGACGCACATGCACTTCCGTACTTCTGCGTCCGTATCTTGGCAGAGCGCCATCATCTAGCAGTGTGTTGGTTGAAAGGTTTGGTCAAGTCAGTATCGCAACACAGCTGACCATACTTTGAAATAAAAGTACCTTTTGGAAGAAGAGCCCTTCGATATCCTGCGACGACAGCATGTTTTGCGCAGTGACCGCTCCAAGAAGGAGACAGCAGATCAAGCGCGAGCCTGGAGGCTGAGAGACATCACCTTTGTCAATCGCAACTCGAAGAATCTGTTTCGGGGATAGAAGGCGCGGCATTGTTTGGTGAGCGACTTTTGACAAACGCATTAGAGGGGAGGAGCATTATTTCTCTCCTCACCTGGGTCTTCTTCAGCGCCCCACCTAAACGTGACAGCGACGCGATCACTGCCAAGCTCGCCGCTTCAGCGTAGTCTTTCTGTTGGATGTCCGTGACCATGTCGAGTGCCAAAGGAACCAACAGCTTCACGACTTGCTCGTCCGACAGCAAAAAGATCGCGTCCTTCTTCTCTTCGCGACAGGCATCCACCTGCTGCACGTACTCATCGTAAAAAGAAATGGTCGGGAAGCTCAGCACTTTCCCGTCCACCGTGGCGCACGCCAGGCTCGTGATGCCATTGAAGATCTCCAGAAGCACTGCAGAGTTGTTGTGCACATCAGACTCGCATTTCTGCCACGCGACCTAGCGAAAGTCCGAGCGTTAACACGACATCAAAGAAACTTGGAGACCGAAGGTCGTATATCAAACACGTTACCTTGATGCAGTCGAGGATGAGAACCAGATTACTCTTCGAGTTGTTGCTCGACAGGATTTTCGGCAGCGACGACAGCACGCTGATCTTCTGCTTGTCCAGACCGGTTTTCAGGAGCTGCTCGGCGCGCTCCATCTCGGGCAGATCTTCGCTCACATTCAGCTTTTCCAGGTCCGAGAGAGACTGGAACCACAAAGCCAACAGCACACAGAGTTCGTCTTAACGCACCGTCGCGATCATGCACCAACGCAACCAATCTCCATTACGTACCAGCGTGTCTTCTCGCTCGAAGCATTCCGCTTCACGCTCGTTGAAGAAGCCCAGCTCTTCCATCTTGCTGCAAGTGCCAGAGAGATGCTCAACGTAGATGACCAGCGCAGTCCTTCTTGCTTCATTCCCCGGTGGCAGAGCAGCGCACGACCTCGACCAAGTGCGCGTCCGGCGTCACGGGGTTGCTGCTCTTCTTTTTGAACAGCGAATGCTCACACGCGCTGCAGCGGAATCTATAAATTACCCAGACACGTCGCCGCTCTTTTATCTTTAGAGCACTCTCGCGTTGCTGCTTTTGCTCCGACTTCATCCATCTACGCGCGCCTGTCAAGCAGCAGATAAATGCGATTGAAGCCTGCACCCGTCTTGCCCGCCCTGACTTGAAACGACCTCTGTGTTGGTTGTCACAAATAGACTCTCTCGTGCTGCTGAGAATAGTTGCCCGTTAACAGTTCATGCGAACCAGCCTCATGTGGCAGCTCGTTGACGCTATTTTGTACCTCATGGATGCATGCGCCTACCAAGCCCATTGATCGCCTAAAAATTTACGAGGCGCAAAACTTGGTAGGCTGAAAGCTACGCGTTGAATTGAATTACTCGGCCACCGATCATTGTGCTTCAGCCCGCCTGCCCGTACGTTGAGCTGCAGCAGCGGGTATAGACGCAGTTGCGTTCATCACGTCCAGATATTTCTGCCATATGAATGCGACTTCCTTGTCTTTCCCGCGCACGACTTGGTCGACTCGCCTTTGCTCGGTCTCGCGCTGCAACTCGCTGAGTAGAAGCCCTTCTCGAAGTCGGCGAGTCTCGCGCAACAGGAGCCTTTCGTTCACTTGGGCTTTCTCGAGTGCACTCATTGCTTTGCCCAGCTTCTCTCGGAGATGCACCACCTGCTTCTGCTTCTCGATTTGCTGCGCCGCTAAATCCGATTTCCAGACAACTTGATCTGCTTGCGCCTGACGCTTGTCGTCCTGCACTTGGACTGCGACCTCACGCAGTGTTTCTAGCTCCTGCTCAAGCCTGTGCACGTGCTGCTGGAGCTTGGTGTTTCTTGCTTGCCAGAGCTGCTCGCTCTGAGTTTCTACTCGCTTGGCGTCACGCACGCTCTGTATGAGCTCTATTTCTTTTGTGCTCTGTGCATCTATCCGCTGCTTCAGCTCGCCAACCGTGCGAAGAGCGCGCTTCATCTTTGCTTTCCACGTCTTGATCTCTTGCTTTAGCTCGTCGCTCGCTTCTTGGAGCGTATCGTTGAGCCTTGAAGAATCGTTCAGCTGATCATTAGCGCGCAGGAACTCCTGCTCCCAGTGGAGTCGCTCGTTGTCTTTCCCTTCCAGCACTTTGCGCATCGTGGTGTTCTCCTGCGTGAGGCCATGCAGCTGCATCTCCTTGGTCAGCAGCGTCTTCTTGGCCTCAGAAACCTGGTGCTCCAGACGCTCCACCCGCATCATAGCATTGTTGAAGAGCGTCATGCGGCGCTCGAGCTCCTCAGTCGTCTGCTCCAAACCCTCGGTGAGCGCCGCGATCTTGCTCTGCAGCAGCTCGTTTTTCGCCTCGTTAGCAGCCAGTTGCTCGCGCAAGAAGTGCAACTCGCGCACGAACTGAAGTTGAAGCTGCTGCTCTTCTTCTTCGTCGTCGTCGTCTCCATCTCTTGCGCTATGTTCTTCTCGACTGTCACCACGATCCCGATGCTGACCAGCACATATTCATTCACACACACGTACACACACGCAGTCGCCGTATGCACACAGATCAACATTATCTCCTGACAGAGTGCGTGTGTGGCAATGCATTCACCATGCGTCTGTCCGTATGTATCACGCACCCAAGTATGTTTGCGCGAGCGTGCTTCATGCTCCTCTTCCTCACCTGTTGCCCATGAAGCGCCGTCACCATTGTCGCTGTCGTCCATATTCAGCAGCATCCGTGCAGCTGGCGCAAATACTGGCAGCAACAGCGCCCCTGCCCGCCCTTCTCCAGCAGTCGCATCCTTTGCAAGCAAAGCCAAAATGTGCCACATTTTGCCACGTCCGCCCGTTCGCGTGCGCTGACTGGCCAGCTTCAACTGGCAACATGTGCTGCAACAGATTGATCTGATTTCGGAATTAATTGGCTCTTGATGCCAGCAGGCAAAGCGAATGGCTTCGCAATCGTAATGGCGCTTCTTCTGGTGTCAAATGCTCCGTAAGCATGAGTTGTGACAGCGGTCAGGGGGCTCGCTCACCTCTCAGTTCGCCGTCTACCACACAGCACAGACCCCGCCAAGCTCTTCTACTGCGCCATGTCGACCCATGAACCCCCTGCCGCCACCCCAGTTGTCGCTGAGCAAGACCCGTTCGTGCGCATCGTACCAACACAACTGGCAGACACGCTGCGCAACACGTCCGAGAAGTCCCGTCCGCTCATCATCGACGTGCGCGGCGACGACTACAAGGACGGCCACATCGCGTCCGCTGTGAACCACCCGGAGCCCAGCTTCCACGACGATGCGCAGGTTGACGCGCTCGTGGACAAGTACAAGAGCGAGGAGACGATCGTGTTCCACTGCCAGATGAGTCAAGTGCGCGGTCCGTTTTGCGCCAAGCGCTTCGCCTCGCGTCTTCAAGTGCTGCTCGCGAACGAGGAGAAGAAGCCAAACGTGCAGGTGCTCACGGGCGGCTACAAGGACTTTTCGGAGCAGTTCAAGGACGACGTCGAGCTGCTCGAGAAGGAGCCGTCCGCATCCGCATAGCTACGGCATGTTGTGTTGGTTCCTGCAAGTTCATCGGAAGCCCTCATAACGCGTCCATACATTTTAGGAACATCAATGCGCATCTCTTCGTTCTCCATGGTCGGTACCAGTATGGACAACCACCACCGATGTGCGCTAACCTGAAGCCAAAATGACAATGGACAAAGGACACAATGGAGAATACGAAGCTGTTCTGTTTATTTATGTTGCGTCTTTGCATGTGAATGGTGTATTTGGCGGTTCTGCTAGTAGACTGGCGAGCGCGCACGTTCGTGCGCTTCTGCTACCAATACTTTGTTTATAAAAAAACGAAAGAAGGATCGTGCAACATGATCGAGAGCCGATGGAGTGAGTGCATACGTACTCTCTCAAGCGCAATGCTTCAAACTCATTGCTTAGTCGGAGCTGATGGCGCCCTTCGCCTTCTTCGTCTCGTCGGGAACCGTGTTGGGCTGGCGCGTTAAGCAGAGCACACGCTCCCACGTGCGGCCGAACGGGTCCATAGAGCGAGGCGAGTTCTGCGTGATCGCCGTGATCGGGAAGTACACGACGCGGTTCGCACTCAGGCCCACGGTAAAGCCCGTGTAGCCCGCCATGGCGCCGTGTACCGCGTTCTGCGCGAGCATCATGCAGTACAGACTGTCGGCGGCGTTCGCAGGCACACTGCGGATCATGTACGACGGGTCGATGTACTTGACCGTGCACTCCTTGCCCTTCTTGGCAAAGTGGTCCTGGATCTGCTTCTTCATAAACTCGCCAATCGGCGGCAGCTTCTTGTTGCCGCCCGCGTCCGTGACCGCAGACGTGCCCAGGAGCTCTTCGCCCGCTCCTTCGGCGACGACAACCACGCCGTGTCCGTTCTCTTCCACGACGTGCTCCAAGTGGTCCAGGCAGCTTCGTGGGCCGTGCAGCTCAATCGGCACTTCAGGGATCAGACAGAGATCCACGTCGCCACTCGAGAGCGTCGCATGGGCGGCGATGAAGCCGGCACTGCGGCCCATGAGCTTCACAATACCGATACCGTTCGGCACGCACTTGGACTCGGTGTTCGCCGATCGAATCGCGCGCTGCGCCTCTTCCACCGCAGTGTTGAAGCCGAAGCTGCGGTCCAAGAGGTCCACGTCGTTATCGATCGTCTTTGGGATACCGGCGACCGCGATCGGCAGCTTGCGCGCCTTGCATTCGTCCGAGATCTTGTTCGCCGCTCGGTGGGTGCCGTCGCCGCCGATCACGAACAGCTGGCACACGCCGCGCGTGGTCAGAAAGTCGATGATCTTGTCAAGATCAAAGCCGCCACGGTTTGCGCCGAGGATGGTGCCGCCCGAGTGGTGGATGTTCTCCACAGACTTTGGCGTGAGCATGATCGGCGCTTGCTTCTGGTCCATGGACGTCCAGTTGTAGAATCCCTCAAAGCCCATGCGGATGCCGTAGATCTCGCGCACGCCGTACAGGTTCCAGAGACTGAGCGTGAGGTCGCGCACGACGTTGTTGAGACCCGGACAGAGCCCGCCGCAGGTCACTACCGCGGCCTTCACCTTGAGCGGTTCGAAGTAGAGCGACGCGCGCGGACCGGCGCGCACGTAGGCGCGCGAAACGGCCTCTTGGTGGTCATTGCGGCGGATGTCGCCGAGGATGACGTCGGTCGAGCCCATGATCTTGTTGTACGTGCTCTTGCGCTGCACTTCGCCCTGCGGCTGCGTGTCAATCTTGCGCTGGTTGCTCGCCTGGCGATGCAGCTGCGGCAGCCAGTCGTTGAGGTTCGGCACCGGCAGCAGGTACGTGCGCGTGATGGTCACTTCCTCGAGCAGCACCATGTCGCCGAAGCCCTTGGGGTGCTTCTGGAAGAACGGCGACGCGTTGTGCTCCTCCTGGAACGCCAACTGCTGCTGCTCCTGCTGCTCCTCCTGCTGCTTGTCGGCGCTGCTGCTGCTCATGCTGCTCGTGGGTTGGGTGCTCCTTCTTCTCTCTTCTTCTGCGCTTGCGGGGGAGAAATGGAATCTGAGGGCGAGATTCGCGTTCGCGCGGGGCTGCCTGATTGCCCAACCGGAGCTTCTCGAGTGGATTGCGCGGGCGAGTGTGCGGCGCAAAGAAATGGCCGCACGCTCCCCCAAGCACCAAAAAACGACGCATTGGCGCATTTTTTGTAATTGGTGTGGTCCACAGAAGGTGAACGCTGCAATTCAAATGTGTCAGACCTCGAGAAATCTATAGTGAAAGAATCGAGGTCGAGCCTCTAAATCGGAGGTTACAATCGTTTTTTGTATGTACTTTTTGGTTACATTGTTATGATAAAATCTAACATTCTGTCAAAAACCCGAAATTGAAAATTCTGGGTGTCAAATTCAGCGGATTCTTCCCCAGCTTCTCTTTGTCTCAGTCTCTCTCTCTCTCCTCACGCCACCACCCTCTTCATCGTCGTGGTGACCGCGACGAAGATCGTTTCCTTGTTTTCTTGGCTGCGTTCCAAATGAAGTTGAACGAGCCAGGCTCACCTTGATCTCCCTCGACGCCTTTCATCGCGCCTTGCAAAGTCACCATCAACTGGAACCAGGATGACGCTCTCCCGTTTCCCCGAGTCGGAAAGCGTAGGATACATTTTGGCCCGTCGGTTCCCAGCGCCGCCGCCTATTTCAAAATGATCGCCATCTCCGACTCCGCCTTGGACTTCTTCAGGACGGGATTCTTCGGTCGAAGTCTTCTAGACAGCGCGTTGCGCTTGAGCCCGAGGTTGTCAACCGCCTCTCGGGTGTTCATTCCACCCACAGCGATTTCCACTCTTGCAACGGGTATCACTTCCTCGGTAAGGATACGTTGGTATGGTTTCTTCTTGGGGACCAAATCTGTTGGAGACGAATCGGATTTTATTCATTGCTCTACTTGTTTTGTTAGTTGTGGAGAGAGTACGAATACCGACTTGCGATAAATGCAACATCTGAGCGCTGAGGTCAGAGTTGCTCAGCCAGGATGCGGTACACGTCGCAGCCTGAGGCGTTTGCGAATGTCGCGAAGTTTTGAGTGGTCGTCACGGCGCCGAATTTGGTGCTCCGTGTCTGGTTCTTGGTCCAGACCATGTCGCCGTTGATCGATGTCTGGAGCTTCGAGAGCGACATGCCGAACGTCGGCACGGAGATCGAGCCCGTCGTCCCGTCTGGCGTGGTCAGCCGCGTGGAAGAACTTGCTCGAGTTCGCCGCCGCCGTCCACTCGACCGAGAACACGTCGGTCGCGAGCGTGTAGACTGTCTCGACGCTGTTGACTCCCGAGCCCACAGCGTGGGGCTGGAAGCGCCAGATTTTGCCCGCGTCGCTCACAGACGCAAGGCCGCCGACTTGGAGCGTGAGCGACGCCGCCGACCCCGTGGACCAAGCGTGCGCGTGCGAGATGTAGGCGCCCAGGCCGATTCCGTAGAACGAGTACTCTAGCTCCCCGTCTCGTAGTATCCTTCGATCAGCGTCAAGTTGCTGAAGCGCGTGGGCATGTACCCCTACTGGCGGTACAAGATGTCCATCGCACGCGTGGCATTCCCCGGCTGCCCGATGAAATGCGCGTCCATCTCGGAGATCGTCACGAACGGCGAGATCGTTCCGAGCCCCTCGGACGCCACCGAGCCGTACTTGTTCCAGTTCTAGGTCACGCCCTTGGAGATCTGCACCGCTTGTTCGGGCGACTGCGTGATGTTGAATCGAACAGCGAGCACGTTGCCGTCCTGTGGGTGCAGCGCCGTGGTTGTATTGTCTTGGTACAAGCCAGCCGAGGCGTTTCAGAGCTTGTTGTTGATCGCAGTCCTGACGGACTCTGCGATCGCGGCCCAGGACGCGCCGTTGTAGGACGCACCTTTGAGTCGCAGGTTCTCTGCGATTTCAGCGCATGCAGCCAGTGCGCGGTACAAGAGCACATTGGCAGCGATGCTCTTGTCGCCCTGGCCCGTGCAGCCCCAGTCGTAGCTCCCCGTCATGTTCAAGAGCGAGTCGCTCGCGTCCACTTTGTCGAGGCTTGTCGTCATCCCCAGCACGATCTGGTTCGACAGCGACTCCATGATCGTCGAGTTGCCCGAGAGCGCAGTGTAGTCGGCCATCACGATCAGCGTCCAGAAGTGGTACGTGTCGGGCGTCGCATTGGCCGCCACGATGAGCTCGCCGATGGGCGATCCAGCGTACGGGGATATGCTCTTCGACTACAGTTTGTAGAGTGACGCGATGGAGTTGCCGACCGAGTCGAGGTTGTCTCGGTTCAGCGCCACGAGCTTGGGCAAGACCGACACGCCGAAATCATCTGGCCACGGCGTGCGGTCGCGCTTGGCGCCGTCCACGTAAGCCTCTCCGTCGGCGCTCAGACCAACGATCGTCGCGTTGTTGGACCGACCGTATGAGGTGATCGCGGGCGGGTTGGCGCGCGACCCTTTCGCGTAGGTGGCAGAGCTGCACCGTGTACACGCCCGCGTACTAGATGTGGTTGAGCAGGTCGTCGTCCAAGCGGAAGTAGCCCATGTACTCGCGCAGTTGGTTAGCTGGCGTGTGCGGCGCCGCCATGAAGTGCGTCGAGACGACCGTGATCTCGACTGTGGCGTCGTCAGAGTCGTCTCGTTTTGTTGCAAGCTACTGTCAGCTGGTCATGTGCCAACCTACAGGAGAATAATTCATGTGGCACAACGCCAGTGATGTGATCGATGGGGTCAGCAAGAAACACAACCAAGCTCTTTACGATTTTATTGATCTGGCAAATTCACCTCCTCGGATTTGTTGTCGAATCAAAAAGAGTTGAGGGAAATGGCGTCAAGAGCCTCAACACAAAAGACCTGATGTATGTGTTCGGGGGACTCGATCTACATATGGATAGTAGATATCGTGTATATGCCAGAGCGCTCAGCTTCCGTGATGTCAAAGACCAGATTTATTTTGTGGATATATCTCATTTCAAGTTTATTTTATGGTATGCCTAATTGCATTGATAACACATCCTAATCAAATATCCTAATTTGGATTTGTTTGACATGGTCCCGGAAATGTCACAATTGGGTCTCTCCTATTTGAAATTTTCCACGAACCCTGTTCATTAGAGAGCTCTTGACGTTTGTATGGAATAAAACACAAATGATGTTTGTGACTGATTCGAACAGATACGCGTCACAAGCAGACGTGATAACAATGGTGCCATCTCCAGACCACTCCGCCGCTGACGTCTCGCCTGCATCTGCGGATTTGGTGCGCGCTCCGCCGGGTGCGCTGCGCTGCCAGAAGGACTCGTCGCTGCGATCACTTGCCACCCGCGTGCTTGCGTGCGAACTCGTCACAGTCAAGGCCACAAAGAAGACCCCTGAAGAGCGCTTCTACGAAGTGGAGCTCTACGACACCGTGCTCTTCCCCGAGGGTGGCGGTCAGCCCTGGGACACCGGCAAGATCAACGACGCGCTGGTGAACAAGGTGTACGTGAAGGACGGCCGCTGCATCCACCGTGTGCCGCTTGTCGATGGTGTTGCGATTGCGTTTGAGAAGGGTCAGGAGGTGATCGCGACCGTGGACTGGGACCGCCGCTTCGATCATATGCAGCAGCACTCGGCGCAGCACCTGTTCAGCGCGATCGCCGAGAAGTACGGCTACGACACGACGACATGGTCCATGGGCGAAGAGCGCAACAACGTGGAGCTCGTGCCGTTCCCAGGCACCGACGCCGCGAAGAGCAAGCAGAAGGTGATGCCCATGGAGATCCTGCTCCAGATCGAAGAAGAGGTGAACGACGCGATCGTCGAAGGACTCGCGATGACGCCAAAGTTCGCGACCCCGGGCAGTGCCGAGTGGGAGAAGATCGCCGCGAAGTTCAGCGCCGAGCAGATGCCCGAAGCGATGCGCATCGTGTGCATCGATGGCATCGACGCCAACCCTTGCTGCGGCACGCACGTGAAGAACCTCGCGCTGCTGCAGTCGCTGCGTATTTTGAACATTGAGTCGGCGCGAGGTGCGACGCGCGTCTGGTTCGTCGCGGGCAAGCGCGTGAACCGCGAGTTCTCACGCATGTAAGTGTTTAGTGCATGATTTGTCCATGCGAGGTGACATCAGGCTTAACTTGTGCTGTTGATGTTATGCTTGTGCAGGTTCCGTCGTGAGCAGGCGATGGTGAAGCTCTTGAGCTGCGGTCCAGACGAGCACGCGTCTCGCGCGGAGAAGCTGCTGCAGGCGCAGAAGTCCTCCTTGAAGGAAATCAAGAGTCTGCAGAACGAGCTCGCGGCGTCCATCGCGTCGGAGCTGCTCACGCAGAGCAAGAGCGACTCGGACGCCCCCACTCCAGTCGTGCAGTACCACCGCGTAGACGGCGACCTGGTGTTCCTGCAGGCGATCTTGGCGCACTTAGGCGACGCGAAGGAGAAGACGGTGTTTGTGCTGGCAGCGGGCGAAGTGCGCTCGGAAGCGATGTTCGTGCTCGCCGGTCCCGCGCCATTCATCATGCAGCACGGTAAGGACGCGGTGCAGGTGATCGACGGTAAGGGTGGCGGCGGGAAGAACGGCATCTTCCAGGGCAAAGCCAAGGGGCTGAGTAAGCTGGACGCACTCGTGGCAAAGCTCACGGAGCTGCGTCTCGCCGCGTAGAGTAGAGTGTTGTGGAGAACAGCAACTCTGTATGGACAAATGTACGATGATGCCTTCGTCTTGCTGCCTCGGCGCCTCTTTCCCTCTGTATACACCGTGCCAATAGAGGATTGAAGAGCTCAATGAGGTGGAAGTGGATGCGTTCGCTTCTAACACGTGTATTTGGTATGTTATAGTGGAAGATTATCGAGAGCATGCTCCTTATGCAAGGATGGATATGCTGCTGTCCTGACTTTACTTGCTTTAGATGGGCATGTATCCCTGGCGGCGGAGTGTGTCCACGCGAAGCACAGCCTTGTAGATCGCGAACACGAGGCACATGCCGAACGCGATGCTGAGCACGATCAACGTGCCGCTCGACATGCGCGACCACAGACTCTCATCGCCAACGCTGGCGTTGCCGGCACTAGCGGTTTGCACCAAGTGCTGCTCCGTGGGTGGGTTGTAGTTGCAGATTTCCTGCCACGTGCCGGTCTTCGCGATGTGGTTCTTGATGATCGCGTTGAACTCGCCCAGTGGGCAGTCGATCGACGAACACTTATTGAGCTTCACCTGCTCTCGCTTCGTCTTTGGCGACCAGATATACGTTTGCACAGAATACGATTCGGTGCCAGTGGCTGCATTCTTGAGCGCGTGGAGCTCGAACGCCAGCGTTGTCGCAGGATGAAGTGCCGTCATGCCGAGCGCTTCCGGGAGTCCTTCAAATTGGAAGTTCCAGCCGATCATCTTGCCGAGGCCGTGGAGCAGCTCGCGGTGACCATGGTACGAAAAGTAGCGGTACTGACCTGGCGCTGGCGAGCCTGGGTTCGCGGCGGAGTTGAGGTTCTCCAGCAGCAAATCCGAGAAACCACCGACCCAGTACGTGATCTCGCGATCCGTCGAGTAGTAGCGCTCCATGAGGTTCTGGAACGCCAGCTGTTCCAGCTTGGCGCTCACGTCCGGTGTCAGTCCCTTCGCTGGAGGCAGCTCTTCATCGCGGTCAAAGATGAACATGTCGGCGATGTCCTTCACGCCGAGCACGAGGTCTTCGCCACCTGGGACGTTTGGGATTTCTTGGAGTGGCACGCCACAGATCTTCCCCATTTTCTCCAGTGCGTCGTTGTTTACCTTGAGCAGCTCCTGCGCGCGCGTCTCCGCGTACACGCTCAGATCGGCGTTTAGAGTGTCCTTGCATGGACCCTTGGGAGCCGCAAACTCGTGCTCGTTCTTCAGCAGCTGCATGGTCACAGGCACGGGTTGGTGAGGAAACCCAATTGGACCAGTGCCGTCCGGGTATAGCCCGTATCCAAGCGCAGTCGCACTTTGCGAGCATCGAGTTGCCGCATCAGCGCGGAAGTACGTCTCAAAGTGTGAGTGGTTGACGCCATTGAACGACGGTGAGAGAAACTTCTTCTCTTCCACGTACACCTTGCGCACGTACTCACCCGCTGCAAGCATCTGGTGCATGCCGATCTCCGTCAGCTGCTCGAGCGGCACTTTGTACGCCTTCAAGTTGCCGACGTTCGTCGGGCAAATGTGCTCGACGACGCCATTAGGTGCGCGGCTGCCGTGGCGGGAGAGCGTCACGAGACGGCGGAGCTCACTGCTTGTACGTAACACAAACGCACACACAATGCAGCACAAAAGATATCATTAATACCACCAATCGACCGTCCATAATGCAACGCAAGACTCAAGACGTGGTGGCACCACTCTCTCGTATCGTAGCGTAGCTTCATGTGTGACATCGACGTACCTCTTGGTCTCGACCGCTGGCTCTGTCGCGGTGGCTGACGCGAGGCTCAGCGCCAGCAGAACGAAGCTCATGCGCTGCCACATCCTAACACTGTTGATGGAGATGGCGTTGGTGCTGGAGGGCGGGCGTGAGAGGGAATGAAGCAAGAGAGCGACGAGGGAGGATCGCCTGGGTCGTTCGTTTCCTTCGCTTCGGTGGGATCTTGCGGAATGAAGAATGGTGGCTGGTAAACGGAAAAGAAACGGAAAGCGCCAGCCAGCTTTGCCTCGTCTCTCTTCAACACAGCAGCGACAGGGTGCGGTGTGGTGTGGAGAATCAGCCACTCGCTTCGCCACAGACCAGCGAGGCAGATCCCTTGCTTAACTTGGTCTAACTGAAACTGACTGGAACGAAACCCACCACCGCAAAAAAAAGACTGCTGCCACCAGCTAATTGTGTAGTACATGTCACACATGAATCATGATTTTGTTTGTTTGGTCGGAACTCTTCTTGCTCGAAATGAAATGAAATGGATGAGAATGTGAATGTGAGGTGGTCGACTGTCTGCCTGTCTGGATGGTGATGATGCGGTGGCGTCCGCAGACTGGTCGACGACACGCTCAAGCTCATTTGGTTAAGCTCTCCTTGCTAATCTTCAATTCACCACGCGAGCCAACCATTTATTTATGGTCCTTCGTTGCGGGCTGTGGATGTGAATGTGCAAAGTGGTCGACAAAAGAGTCCCAAGCAGAAGCTCCGAGGCGTTCGTGATCGCTCTGTTGACGCACGTAAGGGTGAGTAGCTCCTCAATTCCCTCCCGTAGCTGTTAGTCAGTCAGCACATCAGTTTGACCAAAAACAAAGCAAACCAACTCGATCTGATTGTCAAACTCGCACCTCCCTCATTTACGGCACCACAACTTCGTTGCCAACCACTTTCTTGTCAACACCTCTCACAAATTCAGGTTCAGTTTGTTGATCGTGGCGTCCGCGAACTCGACGCGGCGCGAGAGCACCTCCTTCACGCGTGCGGCCGAGAGCTTCCACTCGACGCCGCGCGCCTTGCGTCCGAAAAAGTCCAGCACGTCGTCCGGCGCGTCGACGTTCAGCACGCTCGCGATCTGGTTCAGCACGGCAAAGATCTCTCGACAGTCGCAGTGCTCGCCAAAGAACGCGCTCAGTACGCGCACATCTTTGTCAAACTGCAATGCGCCGAGCTGGTTGAAGCGCGTGTAACGCGCATTGAACCATTTCTCCATAATCTCGGTCGTGCATTTCGCCGAAATCTCCACGAGGCTGCTGTAGTTAGTGGTCGAGAGCGAGCCTCGAAACGAGCCCAGCAGCGCGCGCATGCAAGCCACAAAGTGGTGCGCGAACGGGTCGTTCGCCTCATTGAAGGTGAACATCTGCTCGCTCAGCTCGTAGTGCACAGGTGGTCGCTTCGAGGTTGTCGTGAGTAACCCGCCGAGGAAACTGATGATCTTTGGCTCAAAGAGCTTGCACAATTTCTTGCGCGACGCGACCAGGAGCTGGCTCAGCTCCGCCGACGAGTCTTCGAGGCCGCTGAGGCACGTGAGGATGTGCTTTGGCACATCGGGGAAGTCCTGCGGGAGCTCGTTTTCAAACTCGCGCTTGAGCTGCGCGATATACTCGGCGGTCGTTTCGAGACTGTTCATGACGACATCAGGTCCCAGCTCTTTCCGCGTCTCGGGTACCCCTCCTGCTGCACCGGTGGATGTCGTTAACGTGCCAGTTGGAAGTTGAATCGGACCCATGTTCTTGCTGAACTTTGCGAGCTGCTGCTGCATCTGATCACGCAATTGGCTCGACGCGCCAAGAAGTCCTGCTGTGTCCTCAACGTCCACCAGTTTCACGTTCGCCCCCATGTTGCGGATGCGCATGCGCATCGTGTCGCCCAGTGCGTCGCGCAGCACAGTGTTGATCATGTTGAGCACGCCCGCTGCGCAATCCACATGGCCCGTCGCAAGCGCGCGCAGCCCCGAGTTCCTAGATACATAAAAGATCTCGTCGATCGCCGACGAGATCGGGAACGTTACTACTTCGTCGCCGGCATTTGGGAACGACGACGTGCCGGACGAATGGCGGATCTCTTCCCACTGGAACGCCTTGCGCGCCGCCTTGTTCAGTAGATCGTTCTCGAAAAAGCAGTAGTAGCCCGCGAGCTCTTGCACGGTTTTCCCCAGCTCACTCTCGTGACTTGGAGGGAGGACGTGACTGCTTTGCCCTTTGTCGTCGTCTTCGATAACAATCACGCGCGACCGCATGAACCGCTCGTACGTCTGCGTGTGCTGGATCACAAGCGCCACCTCGTTTAGCTGCTCGTTCAGGACGGCGATTTCGTCTTCTACAGCATTGCTACTATGCATATTTATATCATTGACTGTTGCTGGCGACGCTGAGCGCAGAGTCTGGGTGTTTTGCGACGTCCTCGGGGTCGCGCTCGCACCCATAGATGACGGGGAAAGAACTGGCTGCTCCGCTGCAGCCTGCATGCGGTCGTGGAACCTGCGCTGCTGCATATACGCGCTGAGTACCGCCACTGCGCACTTCTCGCCAATGTCGTAGATCTCCTGCACAAGGCGGTTCGCACCGGAGACACGATAGAAGCAGCTTTTCATGAGCTGATCGTACTCCTGCGAGACGGCCGCGATCTGATTGAAGATTGTCGTGAGGTGGTCCATCTGCTCACGGGTGCTGAAAGAGCCCTTCGTCATCCCCGAGAGATGCTCGTCTAATGAGCTCTTCACGTATACTAGCAGCTGCTGGAAGCCACGCTCTTCGTAGTCCTTGCTCACGATCTGGAAGAGCGGCGCGTACGTCTGGATCTTCGCCTTCTCGCCGTCGCGCAGCCCTTCGTCAAACGAGCTCTCGATGATACCTTTCAGATCGTTCTCGATCGTGTCCATGCGCAGCTTGTCCGCGACGTCCAGCGGCATGAGCTTCTCGATCTCCTTGAGCTCCTTGAGGAACTTGGCCGCCTCAGGGTAGTTGCGGTGCTGCATCGCACGCCGGATGCCGACCATGGCGTTGCGCAGGTTAAGCAGCTGACTGGACTGCGCCAGACACGCGCTCATGCGCGATTGGATGATGTCGATGCGCCGCACCTCGCGCGTCATCTTCTCAGCCACTTCGTTCGCATTCGCGATCCGCTCGACGACACCCCCCGTCTGCGCGCTCAGCACGGTCACCTCGGGAGTGAGCAGCAGCAGCTCGCGCAGTGACTTGTGCACCGCGAGCTTCTCGTCCGCCGTGGGATTCTGTACGAACGACAGCGCCTCGCTCTGTATCGTCTGCTGCTGCTTCTGCACGTCCGCGAGTCTTGCGAGGAGCTCCGCGTGGCGCTGCTCGCGTCGCCCTCGTTGGCCCATTCTCGCTTTTGCTTTTTTTCTTCAATCGCGTTGTGTGTGTACTTGCTTCAAAACATGTATCCAGTGTTCAAATCATTTTTGTCCAATAAAAATGCCTAAATATTTCTTTCAGCCAATGAAAACGATGTATCTCACCATTTCTGGCAAATGGCCATCATTGCGGAATTGGCGGGCGATGGAGATCACGAAGTACGTCGCGCTCTGCACGCAGCTCTCGCGCTTCGTGCAGCTGCAGGCGCTCGCAGATGACGACGCAGCGCTGCTGTGTACAACGTGCAAAGATCTTGCGGCCTTCTACGAGCGAGAGGAGGTGCAGCAGCAGCTGACGCTCGTTGCCAACACAACCACAAGCACCAACAGCTTCAGTCTTCTTGGTGGAGTGTCAAGCGCCACCATGGACGACATCGTGCTGCTCACGATGCAGAAGCTACTGCTTGGCGTGGTCGCCGAGAGTGAAGCTCGTGTGAAGGAGAGCGTGTTCCAAGTGCTGGCGCGCATTTTTGCGCGATGTGCGCTGAAAATCCGCGCGTTCAGCGAGCAGAAGCTGCTGGGCTTCCTGCAGAGCTGCGTGCTGTACCTTCCGACACCGGACGCCGCACTTGAACGCAGCAAGGCGAATGAACAGCAGCGACAGCCTGTCAGCCGATCGCTGCAGATCCAGCCGGAAGAGCTGCGACTGCACATTCTCACGTGTCTGCAGCTGCTACTGAGCTATAAGGCGCCAGACATGCACCTGTCTATCGGCGCAATGAACAGCAATGCAGCGAGCGCTTCTGAGCAAGCCCACTTCTTTGCGTACCTGGTGTCGGCGCTGCTGCACATCGGAGAGCACGACAAGTGCCGTCTCGCCGCGAAGCTCGCAGTGGAGACGCTGGCACTCGTGATGGACTTTGTTCACGACGCGACGCTACTGCGGCAGTTCTTTCCTGGTGTGTCGGTGGGCATATGGAAGACAATCAATGCCCCTCAGCAGTCCTCGAAGGTGGTGGTCGCAGCGCTGCGCTGTCTTGCACAGAGTATGAAGCTCTGTATCAGCGACGCATTCAACCAGAGTGCTGCTGGCGCCACCAGTGGCTCGGCATTTACAATCGAAGCGCTGCGGGAACTAACGCAGCAACGTGTTCAAGAAGAACCAAGAGAACAAGGCAAAGCAGCAGCGGTCGACACGTGGCTGGACGAAACGGCTGTGAACATCGACATCATCTTCTCGAAGCTCTTTGGGTCGCAGATCTACCAGAAGTCGTGGCGCATCCGTGGCGCGATGGTCGAGCTCTGCGGCACCGTAGTGCTCTCCTGTCGCATGACGCTGCGCGACTCGTTCTTCCGGTGCTACGAAGAGCTGCTCGTGTTCCGAGTCGACCCGATCAGCGAAGTCGCTGTAAGTGCTCAAAAAGTGATCGAAGCTCTTCAACAAGAGCTCTCAACGGACGAGTGGCTGCAGATGGTACCCGTGCTGGCGGATCGATTCCAGATGCATCTGTCCACGCTGTCACTCAAATGCTCGACTGATCACGAGAGTGCGAGTGTGAACATCATGCGCAAGCTCATCGGGTACGTGAGCTTCCTGGGGCATCGCTTGGGCTCGCATCTTGATGCGTCGATGGACTCGATCTTCGCTGCGCTCTGCCGCATCATGGAGTTTGACGCCATCGACATCGACCTCGTGCTATACCATAAGCTTATTGACGAAGCAGAAGAAGAACAAGAGAAGAACGTGCTGACAACATCGCAGTTCCAGAAGCGCCTTCGCTTTTTCCACGAAGAAGAGTCCGTGAAAGCCGCGACCCAGCTCTTGCATGCGATCGGCTCAGTGTCGACCCCTGCCCTCTTCATCGACTGCGCGTTCATGTTGCTGAGTAGCGACGCTGCCGTGGAGGGCCGCGGTGCAGAGGCGTTCCTGGTACTCAATGGGTTTCTCAAGGCGTACGTGAAGAAGAGTCCAGTGAGAGACCACAATGAGCGTGCTGTATCAACTGCACACCAACTACTCCCATCGACACCACATACACACCAAAGCGTGGACATCCACCTTGTGGGTCGTATTCTGGAAGATTTGCTGGCTCTGGATACGTGGCGCGAGCAGCAGAGCAGTCAGAAGCAACGGAAAACGCTCAAGGCTGAGGTCTCACAGCGCGCGTTGATGGTCGAGTGCATTGGGATTTGTGTCGAGATTCTCCACCGAGACTTTGGCGTGTTCCTGCTGCATACCCTGTACCCATTGGTGGAGAAACTCGGCTCGCAGGACGTCGAAGTGGAGCACGCGACGCTCGGGACGCTGCATAAAGTGTACTTCTTCTGCGGCTATGCATCCATGGAGGCGCTCTTTGAAGCCAACATGGACTACTTCGTGGATGCGCTCTGCTCGCGCCTCGAGCACCTGGAAGAGTTCCCGCTGACTGGACTCGTGGTTGAAGGGCTGCTTCGCCACACGAAGATCGCGTCGCTGCCGCTCGTGGACGAAGTCGCCAACTCGCTCTTGCGAAGCGTGGATCTGTACCAGGACTCGCCGTATATCAGCAGCCTGCTGCGTGCGCTCAAACTGCTGCTGTCCAGCATGACAGCTGGGAATGGCACTTTCCAAAAGAGCCGTCCAAATGCTGTCGCCGATGTGTTTAGTGGTGGCAGTGGCCCGATGACGAAAGAGCACTCTGGCTCACTGCTGAAGCAGTTCATCAAGGAGATCCGCATTCTAAGCAACGAGAGTACCTTTGAGGACGACGAACCCATCAAGTCTGGTGTGGTTGAAGTAGATGATGAAGAGGAGGAGTTGAGTGACGAAGCCAAGATGAAAGGCGCCATGCCGGTCGAGTACGACGAGCGCAGCGCTCTGAACGGTCCAGGAGAAGACCAGGACGAAGACGATGACTCAAGCGGCAGGCATCCAAAGTCTCCATACACGGTGCTGATCATCGAGATCCTGGACCGCTCGGGCCACTTTCTGTCCGAGTCCGACCCGATCGCGTGCTGCCTCGTGCTGTCGATCATTGAAGAAGGCATGCTGCTGCTTCGAGACTCGCGAAAAGAGCTCTTGCCCCTGATCCATCGCATCTGGGGAGCGATTCTGCATCGCCTCGAAGTCACGAACAAGCCGATTCTGACTTCGACGATCCGCCTGATCAACACGCTCGCAGTTCTCGCGGGGGACTTTATCGGCGAAAGGTTTGTGGAGAATGTCTGGCCAACGCTTCGCAAGCACCTCAAGAGCATCGAGCTGAAAGAGAGAAACACCCCGACTCAGTTGACAAGATCCATGCTGCTACTCTCTGTGGAGGGTAAAACTGGTGGTGGTGATGGTGATGGTGATGGTGGTGGTGACTCCAGTAACCAGGTTTCGCAACCAGCAAACGCTATTGAGACCGAGTCGCGAACGAGGAGAACGCAAGATTCGCAGCTGCTGCTCGCGTCACTCGAGTGTCTCGCCACCGTCTGTGGGAAGTCCAGTGCAGTTACATTCATCGTCCCCAAAGTAGCAGCGGTATCCAGAAAGTACCTCAATGCGCAGCTCCCACTCAACATTGTTCAAGCAGCGAAGCACTTGTTCACAGCTCTCGGGGAGCTCAACGGAGACGAAGTGTTCTGTGCACTCGCGCCACTCGCCGACTGGAAACCTCCACCTCCACCGAGTACTCGCTTCCCAGAGCTCACTGCCGAGGCGACCAAGGTGTACTACAGAGCGCACGGAGTTTCTATACCAGCAGCATCGAGGGACTCGGCAGTGTATCGCGAGAACGCCGAAGTTTTGATCAAGCAGCTGCTAAGAAATCACTGAGTGCTAGCAATAATGACACGAATTTACTGACAATTTCTTCACATTGGAGACTTGTATTTGACTTTCTTGTCGTTGTTGCTGCTTGACCACAATCTGTAGAGAAACAACAAGAAAAGCCATATCGCCAACGATAAAAAACCACACACGCGAGGGCCATCGCACAGTATCTTACGGGCTTCGACGTCTTCTTTTCTAACCAAACATGCCGCCCATGTTGCCGGCATATGCCATCGGGCGAATCGGCGGGTGTTCCTGTGAGCAGACAAAAGACACACACCAAAACCAGTTTAGCCAACACAACTAGAGTGAGTCTATGCAAGAGTTGTTGTTCGTCTTCTTCTTCGTACCACGGCCGTGAATTGTGTAAAGCGCGGCTTCATGTCCTTCTCGAAGCGAATGAACGCGCCCTTGTTGCCCATCTGGTCGCAGTAGTTCGGCGCACTGAACACCGTGATGCACTTGCCGTCATGCTCGACTAGGTAGCCTTCGTCCTTGACTTCGTGCGAGCGAACCAGCAATTCTAGAAAATGCAAATACAAGTCATGATAGTCAGCACAAATATGGCAAGTAACGTGATCGAGACATGAACTGTAAGAACAACACAACACAACAAAACAAAAACCCACCGAGATTATTGTGAGCCAAGAACGCCTTGGTGACGTCCGGACCGAACGAGAGTCCGATACCGCGCTTGCTCGGCCCACGGCCTGGGAACGGCTGCGGATCGCTCCACATGAGGTCGCTCATGAGTCCGCTCTCGGGTGGCTCGCGGTTGCGGTCGATCTTCTCAATGTCCGCGAGCGTGACGTTCTCGTCTGTGAAGAGCCCGCCGTGCACGACGATCACCTTGTTTTCGATCACGGCCGAGAGCGGCAACCAGTTGAACACTTCCGTGAACAGTTGCATGACCGTGTCGTCATACTTGTGCTTCACTTCGCCCTCGAAGCCGTAGATCTTGTTCATGTTCTTCGACTCGTGGTTGCCGCGCAGCAAGTGCACGTGATTCGGAAACACAAGCTTCATCGCAAAGAGCGTGAGCACGACCTCGAACGAGAACGAGCCGCGGTCGACAAAGTCGCCGTTGAATAAATACGGATTCGTCTCGGACGGCAGTCCGTTGAGCGCGAAGATGTTGCACACGTCGTAGAACTGACCGTGCGTGTCACCGCAGACCGTGATGTGCGCGTCCGCGGTCTCCGGCAGCGAGATGCGCAGCAGCGACGGCAGACTCGAAAAGTTGTTCTTCATCGCGAGCAGGATCTGCACCACGTACTTGCGGTGCAGCAGCTTGCCGCGCTTGAAGCGGTCCATCAATGCCACGACGAAGTCGGGCTTTGTCGCCAATGGGTCTGCTGCGAGGTGCGGACCGTCGTACGAGGCATCGACCACTGCGGAAAAAGGAAAAGTAGATAGCAACAGTTAGTGATTGAGTGCGCATTACGATCAGCATGCACCATGGAAACTATATTGGCAAGGAGCACTCGTACCAATTCCATTGACGTCGATGGTCTCCGAGAGTGGCAGGTTGCGCTCCGACTGGATCGCAGCAGCGAATGCGGCCTCCTTGATGATCTTCTCGCAAAGTTTGAGCTTCGCGCGCGCATCCTTGTCCGCTGGCTTCATGCGCACCACCAGCTTAAAATCCTTCACGGCCTTCTTGTGGTGGCCGAGCGCCAGTTCCGCCGAGCCGCGGCGGTAGTACGCTGTGTGTGTTTGCATGGGTGCATTCAACAGTGTCAAACAGTCAGTTGGTTGCACATGATGGTCGGCAGCATCCCACTCAAGTACAGCCCATCTATCTACCTTTGACGTAGCTCGGCTCAATCTGGATCGCAGCGGACGCATCATCGATCGCAAGTCCGTAGCTCTCGGTCTTCATGTGCGCCGCCGCGCGGTTCGCGTAGTAGATCGCGGTCGGGTAGAGCGCGATCGCCGCCGAGTAGAGCTCGACCGCCGCTGGGAACTTGAAGCCCGCGAGCGCGGCGTTGCCCTGCGTCTTGAGCTCCTCCGCGCGCGCCTTGGTGGCGTCCGACACCTCGTGGCGCTCGCCAATCGTCACGCTACTGTCGCTGCTCATGCTTGCCTGTAGCTGCTCTCTTTACTTGTGGCTTTTCCACCCGCTCGCTCTCGTTTAATTCCAACGTGTGGCTTCTAAAGTTCGGAATGGAAGATGGAAGGATCGAGCCAACAGCAACAGATCTGGGGTTGGATGTATTTACGGAGGCGCGGTTATCTCAACAGGGAGGTAAACACACAAACCTCCAGTGCGATTGTTACTATCGAGCCATTCTTCTTTGAGACCTCTAATATTTGATGAATATAGTGCATAATACATGCATAAATAACAGCGTGTCGGAATGATTTACCTTCTCTACTGCATGTTCGTAACCCAAGAGTGCGCGGAAAGAGCAGCATTTTGCGTCTTCAACAGCGCGGAAAAGCAAGAGGCAACGATGGATATGGACGCGTGGGTGAACGGCCACACGGGCGGTATGCCGGCGCTCGAGACCAAACACAAGCAAGCGCAGCAACGAGCGGAAGAGTACAAGACAGCACAGGAGGACGTGGACGCGGACGCAACAGACGTGACGATGACGACGCGTTACCGCAAGTCGATGGACATCAAGGACTTGCTGGATGACGTTCACCTGCCGTCGCTCGCAGCGTTCAAGGATGCTGCCTGGATGAAGAAGTTTACACCCGGCCGCAAACTGTTCTCGTCGTCACCAGCAGCTGTAGATGAAGTTGACGAGAGCAGTGCCAGTGCCAGTGGAGAGCAAGAGGGCGGCGTGATGCCTTTGTGCAGGTGGCAAAACAGCATGGGGGGCTCGCCCTCGCAGTCCCCGCGCAAGGTAAAATGCCCGTATATATGTGTTTTGCATATCTCTATTATATACAATTGCTAATGCGCTGTATGTGGTCGCGATAGAACGTGCTTTCAGTCCTGGTTCCGAAATACGATGACGATATCCTGTCGGCGCTGGATCCACGATTCTTCACAGAGAGCTTTGATGCGGTCGCGCACATGCTGGTGAGTAAGCACACTTGTTGCTGGCGTTTGTGATCGACAGCCCGCCGTGCTTATTTTGTGTAATTCTTTGTTCTCGTGGTGTCAGGAATGCTTGCCGACGAGTCGCGAAGAGCTGGATCTGTTCCTGCGTACCGAGATCAGCGCGGTGGACGTCGCGAAGGACGTGATCGTCGCAAAGCTCGCCGATGACGTCCGCGCAAACCACGACTCATTCATACAAGGGATGAAGCAAGTGCAAGAAGTGGATCTCGACTTGGTGCGCGCGCAGATTCACGTGAAGAATGGACGGCGACTGCTCATGTCGGCGAAGAATGACCTCATCATCAGGTAAAGGGTCTCGCCTCGCTGCTATCATTTGCAGTCTAATTGATCAATTTTCTATGCACTTCATTTATTATGCAGCTCGCTGGAAATTGTAAAAATTAAGAGAAACCGCGATCGTGTTGAAGAGGTACGAATGACGGCCACTTTGGTGATATGGCAATTGTGAGCGAATGGATTTGTTAAACATGTGTGCGGCTCTTCTGCTCTCTTAGATTATTGATCACGGGAACCAAGTGCTTCTGTATTTTGAAGAAGAGCAGCGGATGAACGATGCGTTGCAGAACAACAGTTTTACCATCGCTGTACGTTGAAAGTCGGCTGATAGATGTGTTTTCCTTTCCAATGATTGCAGGAAACTCGAAGCTGAGGTTTGTCATGCTAATCCGATTCTGTGTTGGGTTTGTTTGATTAGGTGGATATCTGCATTGGTCTACGGAAACAGCTAGCAAACGCAAATCTCAACAAGCTGCATATCCTGAAGAAGCTGTCGCATCGGATCCAGGATTTCATCCCAGAGTTGCGGCAGCAGTTTGACAAGGTCAGTTGTAGCGCTGCTTGTTGAAATTACATTTTCCGCATAGTTCTGTTGGTTAACAATGGGCATGTGTTGTTGTTGTTTGTGCGAAAACAATAGTCTCTGCGCAAAGTCGCCGAGCACTTTGATCCTCTCCAGTACAAGGAGCTGCTTCACGCGTACATTACGCTCGCAGAGCATTCAGAGAACCTTGGCTTTGAGTTTTCGTCGAACAGTTTGAGCGAAGTGTTGTCGAACATCCCGGAAATCGTTGTTCGCTGCATTGACGACATCGCACGGCAGCATTTATCCCACCTCTTTGATCAGCAGAAATCGCCAAAGAAGCCAAAAGGAAAGAAGAAGAAATCGAAGAAAGCGCAGACCCACCACCCCAAACAAAGCAAGAAGACCCCGAGCGCTCGTAGCACCCCAGCTACGACTGCTGCAAAGGCGATCGAAGACGTGAAAAGCGGCTTCGAGCGATTGACGGACTTGATGCACACATACTATCTTCTGGTACAGTGGCATCGCGACCCGTTCAATCCGAAAAACGACGACGTGGCATATTTGCATCGATGCGGGATTGACGATGACGACGATGATGATGACGAAGACGATTACAATGAAGAGAATGAGCACCCACGGAACAGCGAGGGGTCAGGCACGGCAGAAAAGAGTGGTATGAGTGGGAAACTGAAGAAGCTCCTGTCGCCTCGCATAAAGAGAAGCAGCAGCGTCTCGAGCGAGAACAGCATCACCCACACGCAGCGCTCGCCGTACAGCCAGATCCTCTGTGAAACGGGCATGACGCTTTTGCGGTATCGGAAAATCGTGTGGGAGAATATGCAGCAGAACGTAATGGAAGTGCTCGATCGACTCGACATGACCTACGGTAAAGCCTTGTGTCTTCGTACTCGCTTGGTTGATTAGTATTTGTGCTCACATGAGGTATCTACGCATTTTGTAGGCTACAAAATGGAGCACATCATCGCGCTGTCCCATGCCACAGACACGTTTATTGAGATCGGCGAAGAGTTTACTGGAGCAGCGACAACAAAGTGAGCCTTTTCCACCTGCTCCATGTCTGCCTGTTGTGTTTCATTGAGACAAAGGTCTAACCTATCACCTGGTTCCATAGGCTGAGATCGTGTATTCGTGCCAAGTGCGAGCAGTACCTGAACGCTCTTCATGACGACAACATTGAACTCATGCGCATGCTGGTGGACACAGAGAACTGGCAGCGAGTCATCACGTATCTCGAAGATGGCGATGATGACGTCGGTCTCCTGCGTCTGATTGAAAAGAGAAGCGGGTATTTGTTTGCAAAGAAAGCGCGTGGCGAGTTTGCAATGAACCCGATTTATACACGGCGTGTGTTTCCATCATTCCACATCGATGGCAACCCGTTCAACGCGGCGAACTCTAGCGAGTGGCTCTCATTGGAGAAAGGGATTCGGTTTCAATATGAGACTCGACCGACTCCTGATAAGAAAGAAGGGGATGCAGATCATGCCAGCAATAACAACGGCGAGGAATCGCCCGTTGTTACTGGAGATGACGAATCGGAGATCGTGCTGAATTCGTCGACACTTTCTGGATACATTCGGTACGTGCTGCTATTGTGCGTTTTGATGATGTTGTTGTGGCGCGAGCGAAAGTTCAGATACTGATATGATGTTCCCTACGTTTTTTTCCTTTCATGCAGCTTCTGTGGAGTGTACCTGAAAATGATGGAGCACCTACCGACAATAGCGTGGGATATCATGCTCATGCTCAACCGAATCTTTGAGTTCTACGCATACGCCGTGTTTACAAGTTTCACGGACCGAGATGCGATCATCCAGCTACTCCATGGTCGCAGTGACGATGGCACGGATCTGTGGAGATGGAATGGGTTGAAGAACAACATTTGCCGGATCGCAGACGGGATGCATGCTGGTGAAACTTTTCTTCAAACTTCAGTCTCGTTGTTTGGCACCAATGTCTCTGGGAAAGGTCACAACAACGCAGGCAAGAACAAAAGCACCAGTGTCAAGCCTGGAGGGCAGTCAATACCAGTAGAGAAAACTATCACCCTTCGGAGGATCACTCGCGTTCCAGTTGCGCTAGAAGATGCAAGCGAGAGCAACCTGTACGCACTCTCCGAGCGGTGCATTGCTTGTGAGGTTGTCTGTACCCAAGTTCGGTTGCTAAAAGCGATCGAGGCGACTGCGCGCTCGTACCTTCCAGATCGATACCATTGCCTCATGGAAGAGGTGTACACCCGGAACAAAGTGCTTGCGGATGAACTGAGGAGCTTCATGTACCGGAGCATCGCGATGAAGCTCGTTGACACACCGAGTCTATTTCATGGGATCAGCCAGATCTCTTGGGACATCACGTACATTAGCGAGCACCACAATGACTACATCGTGCATTTGGTCCAAAAGTGTGGTGAAGCGTGGGGTGGACTGCAGATCCTCGCGGATGGTTCGATCCCGGTCGACGCGCGCGAAGAAATCTGGGCTGCCATGGTGCAAACCATCATGGAAACGCTCCTCAATGGTTTTTCCGCTGTGTCGAAATGTACACCACAGGGCCGTGCGCTCATGTCGATGGATCTACATGCGCTGCAGAACGGTCTGGATCTGATCAACCACATCAGCAGCACTACTGTGCCACGAGGAAGAGAGTACGTGAACAACTACGTCAAGGCTTTTTACTACGACGACGCTGCGGATCTGCTCGCGTGGATCAAGGAACACAAGGTAAGCGAGAAAAAGACATCGAGGCAGTCTGGCTTCAAGTCGGTTGGAGTGCTCCAGTTGTGTCTGACCATGCTGATTATTCTTGTGATGCTCGTCTTTGTTTTGTATTGTGTAGGATTTGTACACGAAACACCACTTTGTCAATCTGATCAAGAACGGCATTGGTCCGAAGATGGAGAAGACAGATCTGAAAGCATTTGTGCTCCAAGTGGACGAGATTCTTTCGTCGTCCTCGTAATAAATGTCAAACGAGCAAGCGCCAACTAACAACATTGGAATGCACAGTTCTTGAAGAATGACATTCAATTCGAAGCTTTTACTGGTGATAAGACATTGACACGCCCTCGCAGATCTCTCACAGGTGCTTCGGTTTGGCAGGATGGCTGTCACTAACAGCAGCAGCAGCCGACTGGTAGTGGCGAGTTGTGGGATTCCGCTGCGGACTGAGGAAGCCGCACATCTTGTGCTTCATCCACTGCCCCATGAGCGGAGCGACCTCTCGGGCAGCAGGGTCTTTCACGAGCGCATACAAAAAGTAAAAGAGCACGGGCAGGATGAGTAGCGCGTATACGGTGCCAATGAACCACCAGAACTCCTCCATCGACGAAATCGCGTTTGGATGCCTCTTCGCAGCAGCGCGAGGCGCCCAGGCACATAGCACGAGCAACAAGGGTGCAAGCGACTTCATAGTCATCAATCTGGAAGAAGTGAGGGCGAGACGAGAATGGGAGATGATGGAAAGTGTGTGAGGAACGCGGATTCGCGAGCCGAAGAGACTCAAGCACGTTCGTGGATTTGAACGCGACGCTTCGGAACAGGTTCCACTGTGGTGATATTTGACTGAATATATCACGTTCATCGATTCTGACGGATCTTCATCATTTTCAGCAATGTTGGTCCCTTTTCATCGCCACCAATCATTGTAGTTGAGCGTTGAACCAAGAGAACGCCATTGATTCTTGTGAGGTCTAAGCTTGATGATGCAGAAGAGGTGCTGAATGTGACCATGGTCTTCTTCTCCGGTCAGAAACAAGATACTCTCAGACCAGACTCGGTAAGACGAAGAAAAAAGCTTGAGGTCTTGAAGTCAAGGTGTCCTGACCTTGAGCCGCTGACTGACCTTTTTCAATTAATCAGATTGAGTGGATCTCTTGCTCGATGGGTACAGTCTCAGTAAAACGAGCAGATAAGGAACCGCGAGTTATGCGAGTCGCATCGACCAGATCGGGTGTTGGGGAGGGTAGACTCAGGACCAGAAGGCTTGCAAGATGTGGCTGCCATTTGAGCGAGCAGCTACGAGGGGGACGAGCTGAGAGTCGGATGAACAGCTAACGACGGCTAAAAGCGGCGAATGGGATTGCGCAGGGTTATCCTTCGAAAGGTGGGTTTCCACCAATTGGACAGCGTTTGCCCGGATTTGGCTTCTTATATATAGCGGCGTCGTTGCAAACCAAGGAGCTGGCGAGGAAGACAGGTAGAGCTTTGCCTTGTTTGCGGCTATTTTTGCTGAGCGTGAAAAAGCCGAGGAAGGAAGGAGCGAGTGAGGGCTGGGAGACTGGCTGCGTTCACTATCTGTTTTATTCGGCGCGCCAACCACCCAGCGAGGTTTCATTTTTAAACTTGCAGCACCATTTCCCTGAAACTCTCGCGGCTCCCCACCACAGCAGGAAGTCAAGTCCCTCCCATCCGGGTCAACAGCGAGCGTCTCAAGAGAGAGAGCGAGCGAAGAAGCGAACTACTCGTGCGCACGTGTCTTGCTTGCTTGCTTGAGCAATCATGGGGCTCTGTGCATCGCAGATCGCTGAGGGAGACAAAGTCGCGTACGCCAAGTCGCGAGAGCTCGATGCGAAGAATGAAGAAGCGCACCGCGCTGAGCAAGAGAAAGTCAAGCTGCTGCTACTTGGTGCAGGCGAGTCTGGGAAGAGTACAGTCTTCAAGCAGATGAAGGTACGCCATTCTCTGATCACTTTCGTGCTGTTGTTGCTGTCATTGCTGGAAAAAGTCCCACAGTTTGCTTACGATTTCGTGTGCGCACCTTTCTTGCTGAAAACGACAGATTCTTTATGGCGCTGCATTGACAGAGGAAGAGAAACGACATTGTACACCGATTATCTATAACAACGTCATCACGTCAATGAAGATCCTGATCGAGCAGTGCATAGAGCTGAAGCTCAAGGGGGAGGTGCAGTGCGTCCAAGACTTTGACGACATCCGAGCGATCAGCGACGAAGCAGAGGTGACGCCAGTCGTAGGTCAGAAAGTCAAAAATCTCTGGACCGACCCGGGTATCGTCGCCACCTGGACGCGACGAGCCGAGTTCCAGATCATTGAGTCGGTTAAGTACTACTTCAACGACATTGACCGCATCATGCGAGACGACTACTCGGCGACACAGCAGGACATGCTCTATGCGCGTGTGCGAACGTCCGGTATTGTCGAAGAGCGATACCAGATCGATGGTGCCACGTTCGTGATGTACGATGTCGGCGGCCAGCGTAACGAGCGCAAGAAGTGGATCCACTGTTTCGAAGACGTGACGGCCGTGATCTTCGTCGCTGCGCTGAGTGAGTACGACCAGTCTCTGTATGAAGACGCGTCGACAAACCGCATGATCGAAGCCATCACGTTGTTCGACGAGATCATCAACAACAAGTTCTTCCTCAACTCGGCGATGATCCTGTTCCTGAACAAGAAGGATCTGTTCCAAGACAAGATCAAGAAAGTGGACCCGAAGACGGTGGAGGTGTTCAAGGACTTCCCGGGCGGTCTCGGCGACTACGAGCTGGGCGTGCAGTACTTCCTCGGTAAGTTCATGGAGATGAACCGCCAGCCGGAGAAGGAGATTTACCACCACGTGACGTGCGCGACCGATTCCCAGAACGTCCAGGTCGTGTTCAACGCATGCAAGGACATTATTTTAAAGCAGAACATCAAGGGCTCCGGCTTTATGTAGACCCACTCTCAGTCACTCGGAGGAGCAAGACGATGACAGCAGAGCGTCGCTCGCTTTGATCCGCGACCAACGCAGTTGCAGTCCACACCATCAGCATCTCCCACTTCTGAATGATGGGGTCGGCGAGGAAGGGAAGGCAGATTTCTAACTTTATTGCAAGAGTGTGTAGATATAGCAGCACCGATTTCATTCACCAAGAGCTTTGCATAAACACTTTTATAAACACTTTTAACGAACTCGCACGCTTGCAACTTGACTCGATTATCAAGAGCGTCTTCATTCTAGCGGCTCCATTTCATTCGTCGCACGGAAAAAAGGGAGCAGCTACGTTCGTAAGCATGGTAGTTTTTCATCGCCCGAGTCCGTGCCAATTTGCGCTCGAAGACGCGTGAGAGCACTCATTCATATACGGCCTCCACCATTTCGTACGGCTCACTATCACCCTTATGCGAAGACATGCGCCATCCCCATGCATCCTTGGAAGGTATTTTGCAGCCTTTCATGATCCAGCTGGTTGCCCTTTCATATTTGGCGGGAGATACAAACACCACTTCCCGCCAAAAAAATGCCCTGTCTCTTTTTCCTCTGCTCGCCAAGACGTAGAAGCACACATTTGGCACACAATCAGTATATCAAAGCGCTTGCTTCGATTCCAACACAATTGTGGAAACCATTTCCGATCCAATGAGAGCTCGGGGCGTTAAGATCCCGCCAATCAGCGATTCGTAAATTTATGCTAGCCAATAAAAACACTCCAAACGAGCTCAGAGCGATTTTTGGCGGCACGGAAAAGCGATGTTTTTCCACCTGTGTGTGCTTTTGGGTTGAGGCAATAATCGCCCCTCTCCCAACAGCCCATTCCTCAATTTACTGAGCAAACCACTAAGCAAGATGGCCAAGGCTCCAAGCAAGAAGGCTGCGAAGACCCCAGCGAAGGCCGGTGCCAAGGGCGGCAAGGGCAAGGGCAAGAAGCGCATCGAGTCGTACTCGAGCTACATCTACAAGGTGCTGCGCCAGGTGCACCCGGAGACGGGTATCTCTAAGCGCGGCATGTCGATCATGAACTCGTTCATCAACGACATTTTCGAGCGCATCGCGTCGGAGGCCGGCAAGCTGTCTCGTTACAACAAGAAGTCGACTCTGTCATCGCGCGAGATCCAGACGGCCGTGCGCCTGATGCTCCCAGGTGAGCTGGCGAAGCACGCCGTGTCGGAAGGCACGAAGGCGGTGACCAAGTACACCTCGTCGGCTTAAGCATCCTTTTTTCAGGTGCTGCTGCAGATTTTCTGCAAGCGTCCACAACGAGCTGACTGCGCTTTACCCTCGAGAAGGTGCGAGTGTAGCTGCTCATCATTACCCTCTGGTGTTTTTTAACACCACCCTTTGCGAAAGAAACGAATTCCCATGCGAGAATGACTAGTATATTAGATATGTATGCAGCTGAAGCTGTTGCGAGGTATTATGAATAGGAAGCATACATTCGGATGAGTTGTTGGCACAAGTGTGATTGCCAATGACGTTGAAGTCAGCAAGCCGTCCAAGTCGATCTTTGGACTCGATCATGGACTTGCTCGGAGGCCACAGGTGGACCATCACGCAACCTACGCTTTGCCATGTGAATCCATGAACTTCCCAACTAATGCATGCACTGCGCCACCTGACCGAGATCGGCCGTTTCAAACCAAGCTGAGAGTCTATTTGGCAGGCTATTCGGCGTCGACTTCAAGAAGAGGCAGCGCCTGCAACATGTGTGGCTCGCAAGTGCAAGCGGCGCGCTAACTGTCCAGTACCAGTGTCGACAATGTCGTGTGTTGCAAGACGTTATTATCAGTTTCCACTCCTATCCATTTCAGAGCCTTCATCTCGTTCTGAGGTCAAGGCGCCCGTAGGTACACTGTATTGCATACCCCAGGTGGCTGGCTATTCATTCATTTGGCCCGAAAGATTGAGTGTGCATTGCATGTTCTGAGCCGCGGAACCTGAATTAATCGAGGCTCTCGTCGTGCTGTACCGCGCATAGAGGGAATGAATCCAGCGATGCACGACAAACCTAAGGCTTGACGGGAAAAAGAAACTCATGTTCGAGTCGCACATTATGTTGCCAGGTACTGTACACTCGGGTGGGTACCATACAGTACTCGACGCTCCTCGTGAACGGTCTCGAAGGAGTTGACAATGTTACCTCGTTCCTTGAAGGGAAGAATTGACGGGCTCACACCTTCGACACCCCCCCATCATTTTATGAGAGAGCTTCTCATACACGCAAAGAAGATCGCTCTTCCATGTCTGGAGACATGATGCTGCTTACTTGGAGAGCGAGTGAGGAGTGTCTCTTTCTCATTAAATGGTGGCTGCGCGCAGAAACAGCTCACCACACACGCATGAATAGGCGCACGCGCTCAACTGTGGCTTGTCCACGTAGAGCCCCACGTCGCACTCGCGATGATGATGAAAGCGGTTGCACAACCTGGACGCCATCCCACGCGCACGCACGCATGAGACCCCCTCGCACCTGCGCGCAAAAATATTTGCGCATCCTACAGCACCAGGCTCGCACGGCAAAGATTGAGTCGATGAGAGGAGGTGCCAAGTCGCATTGAAGTAGAGACTTGGCGCATCAGCATTTTTCGGGAAGGGAGCTGTTTGAGCAGGGTATCAAGTAGCTGTTGGCAAATATCAAATGTATCGTTTCAATTATCAAATCAAGATACACATAGCTAATCTTATACACTAGCATGCGCTTCTTGATGATACCAAATACTGTATCGATTATAGAACACCGTGCTTTGAGTATGATGCCCTCGAATCATCCTTCTTTCACGACCTTCAAGTCCGGTGTTTTGTTCGGTTTAAAGGACTTTTTGGAAAAGCAAAGCCTCTCTGACTCTCTCGCTCTCTCTATCGAGCAGGGGCCACTATTAGCACCCTCAAATCTCTTCCATACAAACTTCCATACAAAACCCGCCCACACAACAATCACACAACAAGAACACACAAAAAGCGACTTTGGGTGAAAACATTCACTTGCCAGTTCTCTCCCTAATACAAGTGCCCCCAAATTTGTCTGCTGGATCCCATCAAACGCATTAGCAGCAAGCAAGCAGCTCTATCTCTATCTCTTCATCGCTCGTCACCTTTGCAGCAGACAGCGGAGGAGCTCATTCGCAATATCACGAAGACGCAGAACAGGATGGTGCCCGATATGCTGCGCGTCGTGCCGCTCAAGCTCCACGTGCGCAACGCCACGCAGACCAACGGCGAATCTCCCGTGGTGCGTGCCTCTGCCTGCGATTTTTCTTGTTCTCTCTCTCTCTCTATGAATGAGCGCGTGAGCGTTTATAAGAGCGTCTATCTATCTATGTGTGTGTAGACAACCAAGCTAACATGTGTATGTATGTATGTGTGTATCGACTGTAGTATGAGCTGTTTTGCCGTTGGCGGAACAACAAGCAGAAGCCCGATGACTCGTTCTCGTACAGCGAGTGGAGCGTGTGGAAGACGTACGAGGAGTTCCAGAAGCTCGACGCCAACATGCGCGCGCGCCGCAACTGCAAGTTCGCAAAAATGATGGTCACGGTCGCGTTCGCGCCCGAGCACCGTGTGCGCATGTTCTTCGGCCAGGACCAGACCGCGCGCTTCCTCGAGAAGCGCCAGAAGGAGCTCGACTACTACATGCAGCGCATCCTGCTCTTCTCTGGCGTGAGTGAGTTTGTCTCCGGCACCGGCTCGCCCGTGCTGGCGGAGTTCATCGGCGCAGAGAATCACGTCGACTGCTCGCAGCTGTTTGTTCCCGACCTGTCGTCACTGTCGGTATCGTCGCTCTCCCCAACGTCCCAGCTTCTCGAGCAGGATTCACAGGAGTTAGGTGGCAATGGCGCGATCCTGCGCACGCTAAACGTGGACATGCACGCCGCGTTTTCGCCCTCAAGCTCATACGCGTCGTCGAGCGCGACCGCGAGCTCTTTCGACAAGCAGCGTGGCGGGTCGTCCCGGAAAGCAATCAAGCAGGAGATTGAAGACGAGCTCGTGCTGCGCTTTGGCGAGCACCAGCTCAAGCGGTTCCGCAAACGTGCGCGCGCGTTCCGCAAGGAGAACGACCCGACGGTCGCGGCGCAGGATTTTACAAAGTATGTCGTCGCAGAGTATGACGCTGAGTTCACGGCGTGGCTGCTGCAGAAATTCTTCAAGACCGTGAAGCAGGAAGAGAAGAAGGCGGCGCTCAAGAGCGCGGGCGGTGACGCGTTCTTCCTCGGCAAAGACGATGATGCTGCGAGCCGGAAAGCACGGAAAGCGGAGATGAGCAAGATGCAGCGCTCGACGAGCGACAACCCCGCGGCATCATTCTCCTCATCCACTAAGCTGTCTCGCAAGAAGAGCAGCCGGGAGATCCTGTACCGCGTCGAGAAGTACGCGCGCGGTAACGAGGAGCACATCGAGTCGTTCAAGGTGGCGGCCAAGGCGCTGGGCAGTCAGGAGATGACCACGAAGCAGTTTGTGTCGTTCGTGCGCGCGACGTTCGGTCGCGAGGACGCACAGGAGATCCTGTTCCTCGTCGCGGACGTCGTGCCGCTCCCCCACGTGCAGCGCGAGCTCTGTGAGCTGCTCACTATTTAAGCCTCTGTGCGTTCGTTCGTTCGTTCATCGGCCCTCCCTCTCTCTCTCTCTCTCAGTGGGTATCTTGTGTGGGGATTTTTTCTTCTTCTTATGTGTGTGTATTTGGATTTTGACTTTTGGTGGTGGTGGAAGCTGGCTGTAGACAAAAAGTGAGAGAGAGAGAGAGAGAAGCTCCATTTAAACAAGCAGGCGCTTGGCTTTCTCGATCGAAGAGGAAGCGACGAGCACGTGCTGTTCTTATGGACATGAGAGAGAGAGAGCGAGAGAGACAAAGAGTAGAGAGAGACGGGAGGCGTCCGAAAGACTGTAGCAAAATAATATATTTTTTTCTTATCTATGCATAACCAACAACACCAGCAGCAGCACAGCTCCATGCCACTTCTATGGCTGGCTTTATGCCTTTACGTTTGAGATGCATGTGCACGCACACGAATGCCATCACCTTGTGCTACTCGCAGGGATGGGTGTACATACAAATGGCGATGTGGTCTGCATGAATATGCATCTTCAGGTTGTGGCAGCAGCGTGAAATCCACCACCGATTCAGATCCAGTTGGTGGCACATCAAGAGCGGAAAAAGCGCGGGAACTGCTCAGGCTAATTATCGCACTGGTCCGAACTGAATTGGCCACCACAGGATGAAGCGCGGACGTGTGATCGTGGAGCGCAAGCGCAAGAACGCGCGACAGCGTATGTGGTCCTTTGTGTGGTAGCTACTTATACGTTGGTCCTGCAATTGTGTGCTAACCACGTTTGTCTTGTTTGCATTGTGTGCATAGGCGTACAGGAGAGAGTGGATGACGAGGAGCAGTCGCTCTCTTCTTTCGACAGCGACGTGGAGCAGCAGCAGGCCAGCGCTCGCTCGCAAGGGAGTGCGAGAAGCGCCACCATCAACCTAGACGACGGCACCGTGGACGAAGACGGCGATGACGATGACGATGACGATGACGATGACGAAGACGAAGATGAAGACGAGGATGGCACGCTTGACTTCACGCAGCCGGACTACGCGGTGCAGCTCTCGGAAAGCCAGGCAATCGCGGACTCACAGCAGGAAGACGGCGAACTGTCCAAGACAAAGTCGAGCGCCATGCCGGCGCGTGTCGGACAGATGTCCACGAAGACCATCGAAGACCTGAGTGCGCTGCTCGTGCGCTACATGCTGTACAAGGCGAGTTTGAAGCTGCCGATCAGGTTTGCGGATATCAGCAAGGAAGTCTTTCCAAAGTACAAGAACGTGTCCAGGTATGCATGCAAAGTTATTCATTTGCTGCTGTTCGCATGTGTGCGAGCTTTGTTTGTAAACGTTGTGGCTATTATGCTACTGCAGATATTTTTTCCAGAAGGCCAAACAGCAGCTCGAGAGCGTGTTTGGGTACCGCGTCGTCGCAGTGGACGAGAGCTCCACCAAGGAGCTCTACCTCGTGCTCAACGCCCAGATGTCGCAAGAGCACTTGCTGTTGGTGAACAAGAACGGCAAGTCGCCCTCGCGCGGCTTCCTCATGATGGTGCTCGGGCTCCTCTGGTGCGCTCAGGGGCGACGCATCTCTGAAGGTACGATCGCATCACGTGTTGCCTTTTACAAGCGAGAATGCAGTTGATACGCAGCCTGAATGATTGACTAGCCAAATGACTCGCTCTTGTTGCTTGTATATGCATAGACGACCTGTGGAAGCAACTGGCGCTTCTGGACTCGGCGATCAAGCCGACGCGCGACCACCCGCAGCTCGGCGACGTCGCGAGCCTTTTGAAAACATTTGAAACCCAATTGTACGTTGTTCGGGCATCTCGCTGCTCTGCTTCGCTTTCACTTGTGGGTTTACTTGTTGGTGCTAATAGTTGATGTGTGTTTGTGTGTGTGCTCCCCTGTGGATAGATATTTACAAACGAGCTCGGAGCTTGACGTGGACCTGAAGAAGATCAAGTTCTACGCCTACGGTCCGCGCACGCACCATGAAGTGGGCAAAGTGCAGATCCTCAACTTTGTGTGCAAGGTACTCAATCGTTTGCTCTCTCTGCTTGCTTCTAGGCTCTCTGTCTATCTATTCTCATGCTCAAGACTAACACGTTGGTTGTGTTGTGTTGGTGCTCTTTATTCCTCAGCTGATCACGGGACGTCCACCAACGGATGCCCAAGTAGATGAGCTTGCGCTTGAGGACCAGTAGCTGCTCGCTCAGTTCTTCGTGCGTCTATTTCATTCTGCTAGCTTCGCTTTGGTAGTCGATGAATGATATAAGACCGTCACGTGCGTGCGCAGTTGTTATCTTTTTTCTATCCACAACCCATTCTGCTCTGTAAGTCTATGGCGATGGGTCTTTCTTTGCCTCCTTTACAACCTCAAGTATCAGGGTTAAAAGGGCGGTGAGAATGGACTCGATCGTGGCGTTATACGGGTCATCGTCAGGCTCCGAGAGCTCCGATGACGATGAAGAGACCGCAGTTGCATCGAACGGTAGCAGCGATAGCGAAGGCTCTAATGCTGCATCTGGTGGTGCTGCTGCTGGTCGCAAGCGGAAGCGCCGCAGTGACGAGCCATCTCCACCGCCGTCGTGGGTGCGCGCGTTTGCGCACGTGGACGGCAATTGGCCCAGCCACGTGAGCATCGCCATCGGCGACGACGCGGAGCTCCGCGCGTTGTGCAATCGAGTCACCAGTGGCGCACAGCAGAGCATGCGCGAGGATGGCGGCGCTGGCGAGGATGGCGGCGCTGGCGCTGATGTTGACGCTGAGGACGCGCCGCTCGTGCCCATGGAGAGCTACCACCTCAGCCTCTCGCGGCCATTCGTTCTGCAGTACGACCAGATCAGCGTTTTTGTAGACGAGCTGTGCGCGGCGCTGAAATGGCGGCATCGGTTCGTCATTTCGCTCTCAGACGCGACGGTACTGGTGAACGACGAGAAGACGCGCTCGTTCCTCGCGTTGCGTGTCGCTGGTGGCGAAAAGGAGTTCCTCGCGACCGTCAAGTGTGTCGACAGGTGCATGAAGCAGTTCGCGTTGCCGCTCTACTATGAGGTATTGTTGGATGTTGTTCAGTCGAGCCTGTATTGCCTTTGTATACCTACTTCCATACCTCTCTCTCTCGCCATGGAACTGTTTGTTGACGATGGCAGATGTGCTTTGTCTGAGATTGCAGGACCCCATCCCTCATGTCAGCATCGCGTCGTCTCTGGGGAGCTCCCTACCAGAGCGACTGCCGCAAGCGCAAGTCCACAAGCTGTTCCTCAACGAGACGCCATGGAGCACTGCAATCACGACCGTGCACGTCGCCATCGGCAACAAACAGTTCCAGATCCCTCTTCAGTAGCTAAACCAGCCCAGCCAGCCCAGCTACTGGACCCATAACTCAACTCAGTCCACCTAGGTACTGTAGATCGTCGACTCAGCCCGTCATTGCCATTGTTCACAGTAAGAGACGATGACCACCCCAAAACCATTTTCTCAGTCGCTGCTGGTATCTGAGTCCGACGCCAGGTCGATCACCTGTGGATCTTTCCGTTTTCCTCCCGGTGGCGCGTTAGGAATCCGGTTGTCGTCATCGTCCGAGCTACTGATATCCGACATTGTGAATGTCACTGGAGCAACCGGGATCCGTCTGCTCAGTGCATCTTTATCTCTTCCTTTCGATGCAGCAGCAGGACCAGGAGGGGCGCCTAAATACACAAATTGGTACAAAAACATCGTCAAATCTTTGCAGACCTCCGCCCCTTTCAGCAACCGCGTTTGCTGAAACTGGGTGACAACAATACCTAGAATCCCTGGCCGCTGCGAAGATCGGACTTCTCGTCCAAACTCATCAGGTTTCTTTGAATTTGGTTCTCCTGGTTGCAACATCAATCGCTCAAGAATAAGGTGCCACATGTACAAGATCATCACGCGCGAAATTGTTCAAAACACCACCTACCATTTCTTTTGCGCTTGACACGGAGGACTTTCCGTTCTGCACGCGATGAGTGAGCATCACCGGGGCCATAGTGACTGTCCCTCAGCGGCGCGGATGCCAGTGTCATTGTAGCAACTGGAAGAGTAATGCTGACTGGTTTTTTTTCAGCGGGCGGTTGTGGAGGATCAGACCGTTGACGGGATCGACTGCGATCTCTCCGTTGCTGCTTGTCTCTCGGTGCTGTCTGAGGCTTTTGAGAAGTGACTTGAACTTGGCGTTCCTTGCCACGCTTCCGAGGACGAGGGGCTTCGCAATCGCTTAGCTCTCCATCTTCGTCTCCCAATTCATGTCGAGCAGGTTTGCCGTTGCCATTTCCGTTACTACCAGCAGCAGCCGCAGGAGCACCACCACCTGGCATTTTGATCTCGGACCATAGATCATTGATCCAGATGACGTGCGATGCGAGCTGCTGGAGATCCGCAGACACCGTGTCGCGGTAGCCTAGACAGGCATTCGAATCATCAATTGTAGGTCATTGTGCTTTGAGCAGAACAGTCTTAGCTTACCAATGACCCACAGGTCTTTGCGAAGCACGTTCTTGATTTGGTTGAGCGAGTCGTAGAAATCACCATCGCCTACAGTTTGATTTCATCGCGAGAAAGTCAGATAAAAATAAGAGAGCTTGCGCTGACAGTGCAACAACACAAGAGCATAAAGCAGCCAAAGCAAACCGGCAAAGAGGATGAACCGGTCGCAGATCTATCAAGTACAGCAAGACAACGTGAGCGACTCAGACACGATTAGCGCTTTCATACCAGCAGCTACAAATTTGCTATAAACTCACATTCTCATACGCCAGCGACAGGATCTTCGTAGCGATGCTAAAGTGACGAAATAAACCAAACACATCAGCTCTTCTGGCTTTGAAGAGCCTTCGATAGTGAAGAGCTTTCTCGTACCCGTTGTCCACTCCTTTTTGCACCATTTGGTGGAACTGGTGGCCGCATCGTTTGCAATGGCACTGATACTTCTTCATGGCGTATAGCTTCAGCTGGAACTGAATGATAACAAAGAGCGAAGGATTCCAACAGCGTATGAGACCAAGAACGCTGTAGCACTTTCGTGATATACTGATGCAAGTAAGCTTTTGTACCTGCGGCCCATGCGGCGGCGCCAGCTTCAATGCGGTGTACTGCGCAGACAGACCTTGATGAGATGACCGCTGCAATATCGGTTCCTGGTCGAAGAACCAGCATTCTTCGTAACGACATCAGCAAATGCACTCAGTCAGACTTACACGAGGTGCGTCTCATATATAAGCCTGCTTTGATGGATAGCTCACCTCGTAAACGCGATCCTGCGAGCGTTTCCAGCACACTCCGGAACTTGATGTAGTCGATCCGATTCCCTTCCTGCAAGACCAAGATGCGATGCTGTGAGCACAAGGGTGACGCAATAAACGCCAAAATTGCGTTACTGTTGCACCGCATCACGATGGCATGATGCACTCACCAAAGACCGTGCTCCAATGTGCGCGTACGCGCCATCTGCATAATTAACCAATTGCATGGTCACATCAACAGCAACAAAAGGAACAAATTCGAATGGTTGTTCACCAACTCCGTCTCGTCAATACGTCGGACGCTTCTCGTGTAACGAGTACGTAGGTGAGCTGCATGAAGGAGTCTCACCGATCACGAGCACTGTACGGCATGAGTCTGCTGCGTTAGCACCGCTACTGCTGCTGTTGCCGCCGCTGCCGCCAGCGGCTCCGTTCGCGCTCGTCTGCGCGTCCGCCATCGCGATGGCGCTATCCTGCCTGCACTTTTGGCTTTGCTTTCGCTGGTCTTGCGCCTGTCAAGTTGCTTTTGCCTCAAAAACACGCTCGTGTACCGTGATGAGCTTCATTAGAAGGCCCTAAATTGTATCCATACCTTCTATTGGCTGAAATACGGCAGCATGTGAATGTTGCACGAAGGGTTTGCATTGTGTAGTCCACGTGAGATAGAAGATCTCCAAGATCCAAGCTGCAGATCTCGCCCCTCCCGCTCCCTCCTGCTGCTGCAGCATTTTTTCCACAGAATCAAAAATGGGTCGTGCCGGGTTGTGGGGGGAGGGGGTGGGTTGCACGTTAAGAGCATCAAAGGATTTTGAACTTGGCTTTTGTATGCGGCTATTTGGCTCGCGAGCCAACACAAAGCGACGGCCGGCCCACCACCAAGCCCGCCCGCCCGCCCCTTTGTTTGCATTGGGCTGCGCCAGTTGAGATTTCACCCACAAGCCCGCACGCAACCCCCAGCAGCAGAAGATCCCCCTAGCAACCATGACCGCCGAAGAGAACAAGGAGTTCGACGAAGAGTTGGTCGACTACGAGGAAGAGGAGGAGACGAACAATGCCGACGCCAACGGAGCCGAGGGAAAGGACACCAAGAAGTAAGCAATTCTACCTGCCTGTACATTCGTTCGCTGAGTTTTGTGGTGATGGCGCGGCGATAAAGTGACGCGACGCAGCGGCGGCGTGGTGGTGGTGGCGTGACGGTGTTTCCCCCAAAGATCTTCGCCTTCTCCCGTCCCCTCATTTCTTCATCGTCTTGGCCACTTGGGGTCGGATGAAACGGATGGATGGATGGAAGGGTGGATGAACGTGTTCCTCCACCTTCCTGTCTTCCACGCAAGCACACAAACACACAAGTTTCCTGACGTCCTCTCCTCTTTATGGGGGTGTGGATGGAAGGATGGTTGTCGACAGCACGATGTGCTCGTCAGTCTGTGTCGTCTATCGGTCTGTCCGACTGGTTCGGACGGATTTTCCTGCGCGCGGATCGAGTTGATGGCATGTGGAGGGCCTGTCACTCGATTCAACAATGTGCGTGGTGAAAGAGAGAGTGAGGACGAGGGAGAGACCGGCCGAAACACCCACACGAGCTAGCGGCGTCCAACTGTATGCCTTGTATTACGCGCGCGCACCGGAGAGAAGACCCCCATTTGTTAACATCATCTGCTTCTCTATCCGTCCTCCGTCGTTGGCTTCGATCGCGACTCTGGTCATCATGGCGGCGGGGAATTTTTGTAAATGTTTAGAGGTCACTATGTCGGCATCCACAGTTCCGGTTTCCGTGATTTCATCCTGAAGCCAGAGTGTCTCCGCGCCGTCGTGGACTGCGGTTTCGAGCACCCTTCGGAAGGTATGTACTGGGTTTGTTGTGTATGTGGCAGTCGCGTTGAAATGGTCAAGAGCTCATAAGACTGTTTTTTGCTTTTGTGTCTCTTTAGTGCAACACGAGTGCATCCCACAGGCTGTCCTCGGTATGGACATCATTTGCCAGGCCAAGTCCGGTATGGGAAAGACCGCTGTGTTCGTCCTGGCGACTCTTCACCAGGTGAGGAAGATTGGAGACATTGCTTTGTTGTGAAGATGAGATGAGAAATTAACCCTGTCTCCTTTTTGTCTTTTAGATCGAGCCAGTCGCTGGGCAGATCAGCGTGATCGTGCTCTGCCACACCCGTGAGCTTGCGTTCCAGATCGCGCACGAGTACGAGCGTTTCAGCAAGTACTTGCTGGATGTGAAGACCGCTGTCTTCTACGGAGGTAGGATGCTGTCGAATTTGTGAAATTGCGTCGAGTTGAATCAGGTTACTCAACTTTTACTGTTGATTGCAACAGGTGTCCCAATCACACAGAACCGCGAAACCCTCAAGAACAGCCCTCCACACATCCTTGTGGGTACCCCAGGCCGTGTGTTGGGTCTGCTCCGCGAGAAGACCTTGAAGCTCGACAAGGTGAAGCACTTCGTCATGGACGAGTGTGACAAGATGCTCGAAGCTGTCGACATGCGCCGCGATGTGCAGGAGATTTTCCGCTCGACTCCTCACGACAAGCAGGTGATGATGTTCTCGGCGACCCTGAGCAAGGAGATCCGTCCAGTCTGCCGCAAGTTCTGCCAGGACCCAATGGAGATCTACGTCGACGACGAGACCAAGCTGACCCTCCACGGTCTCCAGCAGTACTTCATCAAGTTGGAGGAATCGGAGAAGAACCGCAAGTTGAACGACTTGTTGGATGCGCTCGAGTTCAACCAGGTGGTGATCTTCGTGTCGAAGAAGAACCGTGCGCGCGAGCTTAACCGTTTGTTGAACGAGTGCAACTTCCCTTCGATCTGCATCACGTCGGACTTGACCCAGGAGGAGCGTATCAAGCGTTACAAGAGCTTCAAGGACTTCCAGAAGCGTATTTTGGTGACGACGGACCTGTTCGGTCGTGGTATGGATATCGAGCGTGTGAACATTGTGATCAACTACGACTTCCCGAACGACAGCGACCAGTACCTCCACCGTGTGGGTCGCGCCGGTCGTTTCGGTACCAAGGGTCTGTCGATCAGTTTCATCTCGTCGGAGGAAGACACGGAGATGCTCGCGAAGGTGCAGTCCCGTTTCGAAGTGAACATCCCGGAGCTTCCAGACCAGATCGATATTTCCACTTACATGAGCACCTAAGTAGTTTGTTTCCAGTGCGCACCCTCTCTCTTTCTTTCTTTCATGGGTCGAGAAGAACGCAGCATTAGCATCAACGAAAAACTAAATACAAAATTCGTTTTCCTGGAGCTTTGCACTCCAACTGAATGTATAAGAAACGGTCTTTGCAGCCTCTGATTTCGTCCATCTACACACACGCTCCATGAACTGTGTGTTTGCTTGCACCATTCAGGAGACGCGAGACGCCGCGACTCAAACAGCTGAGGCTCATGCATTTACTCTTTCTTTCTGCGCTTGAGCGATCCATCGATATCGCGCACACCGCTAAGTTTGTTCTTGAACTTTTCACGAATGCTGGGGGTGGGAGGATCAACACAAAAGAGAATATGCAGTGAGTTTGGATGTGAGCTGCTACCACACGATGTTTGAGACAGACAGAGAAAGAAAGGAGGATGCTGAATGAAGGACAACACGTACGCGTCATTTCGTGCCCAGAGCGAGTCTTTCTGCGACGTATCCTGATCCGCCAGGTGAGTGTACTTGGATCTGTGCGCATTTTCACATGCAAAGTTAGTCAGCTGGCTCAGCAGGGGTTTCAGTCCAATCCAAGAGTGTGCCATAACAGGAAAAAGATCACCACGTACTGTCCCGCTCGTCCAAAGTTCTTCACTTGCATGACTTTCGGCAGCATCTCCTTGTTGAACTTGTCCTCCAACGTAGCGCCAGAGACGTCACGCTTGCGTACATCGTCCTTGTCGCGCACGCTCGTTTCGTCCACGTAGAAGACGCCCTTGTGGTGGTATTTCTGCATAAACTTCCACTTGGCTTTCTCCTTCGGCACGTCCTTCTTGAGCTTTCTGTTCACGATAAAAAAAACACGCGAATGAGAGACTGTATTCGATACCAACAGAGTTGAGCTCTTCGTAAAGTACCTGTCCTCTGCTTGTCGCTCCTCTTCCGTCATGTTGCGTCTTCGCAGGATTTCTTCAGCTTCCTGGCGCTTCTTCTCCTTGCGATCGCGATCTCTGTCGTAATTTTTCAATACTCACAAGCAGCTGGTCAGCAAACCAATCGACAAAAACCGTTTTCAGAAAAATGGCTCACCTTTTGATGCGGCGCATCTCGCGCAACTCCCAGTCTCTGTATTCCTGATCCGGGTCGACGCCATCCGTGTCGTCGGGCATCTCAATATCGGTCGAGTTCTGGTCGCCGTCGGCTTCTTCCTTCTCTCGGCGGATCTCCTCCGCGACGAGCTTGCGCGTCTCCAGCTTCCGCGCTTCAAGGCGCTCGAGCTCGAGCTTCCGCTTGCGCTCTTCTTCTGCCTCCATCTCTTCCTGTCTCTTCAGGGTCTCGCGCGCCTTCTTCGGCACGAACACGGGCTTCATGAGCTCTTCGCCGGCGTCCGAGTCGTCCGTATCCGTCTCCCACTCAGATTCACTTGAGCCAGCAGACGACTCCGTTCCTGGACCAGGCACAGCAGCTGCTGCTGCTGTTGCTGCTGTTGTAGCGGCAGTTTTCTTGATGATTTGAGGCGCAATGGGCTATTGGGAAAACGGGTAATGGCGTGAGTGGCACAATTACGCGATTAACGATAATGACAACAACAGCAAAGCAAACTTACTTTGCGCTCTGTCTTCGCTGATTTCAGCTCGTCAGCCATGTTTGCATCGCCTTGTTGCTGCTCTTTCTCAGCCAGTTTGCTGCGCAGAAGACGGCGGCGTCGGTTGAACTCTTCTTCGTCGTCATCCGAGCTCGAATCTTTCAGTGCATTCGCGACGTCTTCGCCACTGGACGAGTCGCTTTCGTCCTCTGACAATGCGCCGCCGCGTCTGCCTGCAGAGTTTCCGGTGCTTTTCGATTGAGCGGCAACGACCTGCGCTTCAAAGCGTCGTCGCGGCGCCGGAGCCTTTCCAGCACCACCAACAGCCTCGCCGCCTCCCTGCTTCTTCGTCAGCGCCGACCGCACTTGGCTGTTGGCAGTGACGAAGCCGCGGTCATCTTCATAGCCGTTCGCAAAATGCGGCACCTGGCCTGCTCGATACCGCGTCACTTTTGTCGACGGATCGATCTTGGGTTTTAATGGCTCAAACACTTCGGTAGATTCCCTACAAAAGACGCATTTGCAAGTAGAAATGCAGTCGTTAGGTCAGTGCGATGGTTCGTAGTGCAATCAGATCAGCCAGCGACGCTATAAACTACAGAGAGCGCCAAATACACGCACTTGGTCTTTGTGTGGCGCAGCGACACAGGGTCACCGGGCGTGTCGTCCGGCAGCAGCAGCCCTAGGTCTTTCTTCGTGAACAGTGCCATCTTCGCTTTTCGCTCCTTTTTCGCCTTTGCAATTGCGATACAAAATGGTGTTAATTCGCATCAACCGCTCCAACCTCTCCAAAGCAATACACAAACTACGATACAGCATATTTGTACGCGTAATGCTGCTGATGTCCAGCAGTGCACTTTATTCTGCAAGTCCCTAAAAATTATGCACATTTCCATGACCCATGTAGTTACTCCCAGCTCTACGGTGGCCTTTCGGCCAAGTGCTAGAAAAACTGCTTTCTTTATCCAAAATACTTTGATCTAAAATGAACACTTTTTCGTGGCTTTCGTCAAAGTTCAGTCTGGCTGCTGCTGCTCATTTACGAAAAGGATTGAGAGCGATGGTGCCGTTCCGCATGCCGCAGACGCCCATGTCGGCGCTCGGGCTGCCGCATTCGCTGCCGCGCGTGGCTGCGCAGGTGCAGCGTGAGCGCAACGAGGAGCTCCGCCGCCGGAAGCGCGTCGTGCTGGTCGTGGTATTGGTCTGCAGTCTCGTCCTCCTGTACGAGCTGGCGCAGTGGACGATCGGCGGCTCCATCGCCGCGGCACAGCGCAAGGAGACGCAGCGTGCTGTGGACGAGCTGCGAATGAAACGACAACAGGGCGAAGCGCATCTGGTAAAGGAGAAAGCGAAGAACGCGAAGAGGAGTCGCAGCGTGAAGGGGTTCCGCGACGACAAACAGATCGTGATGCTGTTGACGAACTACCGCGACTCACGCGCTTGTGCGCAGACCCTGATGGAAGCACACACGATGGCGTTTTTGCCTGGACGCGTTCATTTCCGCGTGTTTGACGAAGTGCATCTGGGTGTGGAAGATTCGTGCGTCAAGGTGTTTTGCGATTTGCGCCCGGAAGAGTGCCGCATGATGCTGCGGACCAAGCAACTGCGCTTTGCGACGCGTGATGCATCTGGTGCGCTGGGGGTGACGGTCGCAAAGCATCTCGTAGAGAGCATGGTGACGCGCAAAGAGTTTGGTGAGCATTTCTACATCTCCGTGGACCCGACCGTGTCGTTTACCAAGAACTGGGACCTGGGGTTGCTCAAGCAATGGTACAGTATCGGCAATGACATGGCGATCTTGAGCATCGCGCCAAAGGCACTCGAGCTGAAAGGTCGAGCCAACAACCCCACCACGATTATCTTGCAGTGCTCTGCGCGAATCCACTCCAAGTCCATTGATGCGGTCGTAGAGTACAATCCGCCCGAGCCACGACCCAAGGTGCACAGCGCGCTGTTCGCTCCAGTATTGCAGTCTCAGTACACGGAGCTGTTCCACTTTGGACCAGTGTCGGCGCTACTGGCGATTCGATCCGACCCGCACACTCCGCACATCTCAGTCGGCCACGAGTACGCTCGCGCTACGCGCTTCTGGACGAATGGCTACGACTTCTACGCCCCCACGGAAGACATCGTGTACGCGACGCACGATTGGAGACCGTCGCTAGCGAAGGAGAGCCACGCGTTGGGGGCTGAAGTGCAGCGGTCAAACCGCCGCATCCGCCGGCTTCTGAAGCTGCCCGTGTCGTCCACCAAGGCGGAGCCGCTCGTCGAGGAGCATAAGTACACACTGGGCTCGCGCCGCGCCATGGTGCAATGGCAGAGCTTCTCCAAGATCGACCCCACGGCAGCGTACAACGAGTCGACTACGAACCAGTTTGTGGCGTGTGACGAGCAGCTCAAGTATGTGCGGTACCAGTTCTAAGCAAGCTACGCACGGCTTCAGTAGACTCTTTGTTGTTTGGTGTGACTGATTGCTTGATTTTGTATCAATCCGTAGTAGTTTGTCTACGGAAAGTCAAAAAGGTTGAAATGATTTTTTTTAACTGATTGTATAGTCATCTCATTGGCTACAATAGAAAATGTCAGTGTTTTCGACATTTTCATTAGCGGAAATAAAATATCCCGCGCCAAATTTTATTTTGGGTGCAACCCTCTAGGTGATTGGTAGAAATGAGCATTTGCCAATCATATTGCTTCAGAAAGAAGAAGGGAAATGATAAATCGACGGCAGTTGACCGAATAAATATCTATACGAGTGTGTAAAGGGGAAACCTGAAGAACGTCACTCGCTCAGCAGCAGCAGCAACAGTGTCAGCAGCGGTGCTAGTGAAGCGTGTGGGCGGCGCTGGGAGCTCGCACCCCATGCCATCCAGACAACTTCAGGTCGCGTTACCGATTCAGGAGCTGGAGTTGATGCCGAAGAAGACGCCGCACATGCATAACAGCAGCGATGGTGGAGGAGGCACTAGCTCGTGCTGCAGCTGGCCATGGTCATTGCTGAGCTATGAAACTGCTGCTGTTGGTGCTGCATGTGGATGGATTGGACGGAGCTTCGCTTCCGAAGCGCGCAGAGAACAGGACCGAACCCGGGTTCGCTGCGTGTTCTCCTGTGGCCAAAGCTCTCCGCAAGCGCGAGACGAGCACGGGGAACGAGCGCTTCGTGACCAGTAGCGCGACGGCGCGGAGCAACCGTGCCAAGATGAAAGACATCGTTTGTGTCGAGCTGTAAACGATTTGCAGCGGCGCGGCGGTCTCTAAGCACTTGCGGCACCACTACTACGCAATGCTGGCGCCAAAAATCGCCAAGCTGGACGAGGAGAGAGCGGCGCTAAACGCCGAGGCACTGCTAGTCCGCGCGACTGTTGCCCAGGGCTTCGCTCTGCTTGCGCCTTTTGTAGGCGTTCTGACTGTGGTTGTGACGATCTTCGCACGACGGAACCAAATTCTCGAGTTTTTCAAAACGTCGATGGAGAAGCTGGATCTCGATGCCGCACGCAAGAACGAGTGACGATTTCAGAGCTCAACAGCAGTCGGCGTGCTGCTCCTCGACGGCGCCACCTATACGGTGAACATCGGCGACGCGCTTGAGCTAACTCCCGACTACAAACCGAACGACCTGAGTGAATAAATCCGCATCGAGCCGCTGAGCGTCACGGTCAAGTAGCAAGGCAACGTAGACGCGCAGAGCGAGCCGGTCAATCCCTACGGCGCGTGCTGCATCAACGAAAACCTCGCGGTCGCGTGCGCGATCAGCGACCGCGACCTACAGCAGTTTGTTAGGAGAGGGCCGGAGGTGAAGGCATTCAAGCTCGACGACAAGCGCGATGAGTCCATCATGATAGCGTCGGACAGGCTCTGGGACATATCCGCGAGCGAGGGAGCGGTGACGTTCTTGAAGGACGTGATAAGCGGCGAGGTCGGCGGGCGCGAGTCGTGGGGCAGTGGCGGCCACTCGGACACATGCGTGCCAATCTCCGAATACACGAGCGACCGCGGCGTGATAATGGCTACATGCAAGCGCTGCAAGCTGCAGATTGCCAACTACCCCGAGTAGGAAGCTCTCTAACGCAGCACGTTGGACAACATGTCGGTCATTGTTGTGTGGCTCTGGTGAGAGGACGGAACGCAAGCTTGCAGACGTGAATGAAGGGTCTGAATTTTGGAAACAGAGATGTGTTATCGAATGAATGATTTTATGCAACTTGCTGGATTAGCTGCAGGTTCTTCCGTCACACTGTTGCATTTGTAGCTGTACACGGCCTGTGGTTGTGATCAATAGTCTTGCACTTGGAGCACTTACGGAGACGTTTTTCGTTGTCGTCGAACTCGAACGCACTCGGGGATCTTGTTGCCGAGCTGTTGCTTCTCCCAAGAGCTCCAGTCAGTCGTCTTCGCGAAGTTTCCCGCTCTAGATTTTGAATTGCGATGGTTGGCTGCAGCAATGCCTCTGCCATATTTGAGACAGCGACTTGTCGGTGAGGGTTGGAGCGCAAGATTGCTGGTGAATCTGCTTGTTCTGTCAGTGATGGGGTCATTCGACGATACTTCTGGAGTAATACGCCAAGCGAGATGCCATTGGATATCGAAACCGCTTGTGTGTAGATGGCGGCCACATTTGAGCCGTGCTTTTATTGTGTGAACACATGGAGCTCCCGAGAACACTCTGAATGCACCGCTGCACCGCGACGATGGATTCAGTGTAGTGATCATGTTGAGCTGGGTTTTTACCAGAAAGAGCGCATGTCTCGATATTTTGCATGTAACCTCGCCGAAGAACGCTGATCGGAGAGCAACTCCAACTTGCACTTGATCAACCGACAACCTGTGATTGACGTGGCGAATTTGATTTTTCCAAGCGAGCGCAAGCTTGGAATGGGTGACGTTGAGGTTGCTGGCGGATACAGTAATGTACTTCTTGATTGTCGCATCAGCGCCTTCAGCTCGAGATGTAGTGCGGTAGCCATAGTGCGAAGCCTGGTCGGCCTAAGCTAAAACGAGCTTTGACTTTTGACTCAGCCAAGCCGAGGAAATGTAGTCGAAGAATGGAGGAGCGGTAATCTCTTCGAGCATCTGAATTCTCAAGGCAAAATCTTTAGCCGTCAGAGCGCTGCACAGTCGGCCCCACCTCCCCATAGACTCCGTGCAACTAATTTCGGACGCGAAATACTTCTTGCTGTACGAGAGTACGTTCTTGTTGATGTACCGCTGGCACAGAAGATTGACGGCTTCAAGGAACACCTCCGGGAGAGCGAGCATGAGCCCCTGATCCTTCTCGGTGATAATCGCCTTTGGCGGGCTTGCAGCATCAAATAGTCTGGAGAAACACCTCAATGCCCATACGTAGTATTTGCGCTTCTCGTGGAGCAGAAACGCAAAGCAAGACAAAAAGTTGTGATTGATGGCGCTCGTACCCACAACATGGAAGAGTGACATCTTGGCTTGGTTTGTCTTGTAAGTGCAGTCCATGGTAAAGACTGTAGGAAAATGGAGGGTCAAATCAACGGCCTCGTTGATCGCAAAGAATAGCCGAACCACATTGTTCGAAGTGCCGAGTTCGTACTCGTAACGGTAGTCGTCGAGCGCGAGCGTGTCGAACACTGCTTGAACCGGAGTCCTTCTTTTGAGAGCTACTCTGTAGTTGGAAGCCTTCAAGCTGTAGACGTCGCGGTTGACGAAAGGCGGGTTGGTGGATGTCTACCGGAGGACTGAAGCCACATCTTGAGGTGGGACGCCAGCAGCAGACAAGCACTCGATCTCCTCGGCCAATTCACTCCTCATGCGTCGGTAGGCGGGGTGAGCGTACGCGCTCTCCGACCCTGGGCAGTTATGATTACCGTCCCGCACAACAAAGCTCCACACGCCTTTCTTGTTCTTTGTTGCGTAAAGTGAGAACGGACAGTCGTTCTTCCTCGTGGAGGTTCGTCAAGCGGTGGAAGCTTGGTCTTTGTTGCGACTGCCGCGCTCACCGCCACGATCACACTGCACTTCGACTTGTTTTCCTCTGCACGAACGACGCATGCTAATAGCGGAGCCTTCATTCTCGGCGTGCAGTTGGAGTGCAGCCATCGTCTCTTCTTGAGAAACGAAGCATTGCAATGGCGGCGGCGCCAGCATTTTGATCGAGAATAATGCCTGACGGGAACATGAGTGCAGTTGTGCCCTGGTTATCTGCGCGTATGTGCGCAGTGGGATTTGTTACCTTCTGCGCTGAATGCAAACGCTAACAATAAACATCTCGTTCTAAATGCGTCTGAATTGGGCGTGAGCTAAAGAGAGCCGTGTTAGTGAATGTAGAACTAAGGGTGAGTGAGTGAGAGTGAGAGTGAGTGCGTATGAGAGAGAAAGAACTCAAGAGAGAGAGAGAGATATCTAGGAGCTCCACACGAAACTGGCATACACTACTACACACTCGTATAGTTGATATTTATTCGGTTAACTGCCGTCGATTTATCAAAAGCTGCCGTCGATTTATCATCTCCCAAGAACAAAGAGCTGATTGGCCGAGCGCTTCAGTGTCCACGTTCACTTGCTGTTTGTATCAAATTTGGGCACCGCCTTATCTATAAGGACACTCGGAACAAGGACATCATGATAGTGACTTTTTTCATAAAGGCAAATCCCGCAAAATGTTTGTGTTCACTTTCACATTTGGGAACGCAACGCACAAAAGGCAAGCAAAGCTCGATCCCGCCCGCGCGCCACGATGAACGTGGAGGTCGTGCGCCAGAAGCTGCTGGACGGCGACAGCGACGTGGTGCTCAAGGAGCTCATCGACCTCTACCGCCGCGCCGAGATCCTGCACACGCCGCAGCTCGCGCGCATACTCGAGGCGCTCTTTCCCGTGTGGAAAGCGCTGCTGCTACAAAACACCAAGCTGCCGCCGCAGATGCGCGCGACGCAGATCAACCGGTGCCGCAAGATCCTGCTGCAGATCATCAACCGCCTGCCGAGCAATGACGCGCTGCGGCCGTACGTGACGCAGTTGTTGCATCTTCTCATGGACGTGCTGCTTCGCGACAACGAGGAGAACGCGTTGATCGCGCTCAAGACGCTCTTCGACCTGCACCGCAACTACCGCCCCGGTTTGCGCAACGAAGTGCAGCCCTTTCTTGACCTCGTGCAGCAGATGTACAAGAACATCCCGAACACGATGAAGAAGCAGTTCGCGACGCCGCCTGAGTCGACAGCGTCGCCGCCCACAGCGTCCGCAGCGCCAAGCGCACAGCCGTCACCCACCACGACTGTGGGTAGTGGTGGCGCCACTCCCACATCCGCGAGTGCTACTGCTACAACAGCGGCCCCGACAGGCGGGATTGCGAATAACCCCATGCTGGGAGTGGTTGTAGGTGCAGCAGCGAATGCTACAGGGATCATCAAGCCGCCAACCCCAGCAGCAGCGGCAACTCCGACGCCGGCGCCGCCTGTGATCGGAGCGACGCCCACTACTAGCTCAGCCAGCACGATGTCGACAATAACGACAGCTACAACAACAACAACAGCAGGAGGTATGAGCGACGCACAGCCTAGCAGTATTGAAGCCGAGTCCGTATCCATCGACACCGGCGACATTGGTCAAACGCGAAGCGCAGATGAGCCCATCTGCAGCAGCATGGAGTCGTTCAAGACGATCTCGGAGCTGCCGCTAATCATCATGCTGCTCTTCCAGTGCTATCCGAACTACATTGAGAGTTACATCCCCGTGCTCGTGCCGCTGATGATGTCTGCGCTGGCACTTCGCGCACCCGAGAGCGTGGCAAAGACCCACCCGATCAAGTACGTGGATTTTCTGGACTGCCAAGTCAAAACGCTGTCGTTCGTGACCTACTTGCTGCGCGGCTGCGCGAACCTGATGCGTCCGTTCCAGGACTCGATCTGCGAGAACACTGTCAAGCTGCTCATGGCGTGTCCGAAAGACGCGTTTGTACTGCGCAAAGACATCTTTGTCGCGGCGCGCCACATCATCTCGACGGACTTTCGCCGCGGCTTTTACGCGCAGCTGGAAGTGCTCATGGACGACGACGTGCTCGTGGGCAAAGGGCGAAGCAGCTACTACCAAATCCGCCCGCTCGCATACTCGACGCTCGCGGATATGATCCACCACGTGCGCGATATGCTGACGCTGACGCAAGTGAGCAAGATTGTGGACTTCTACGGAAAACGCATCCACGACCCGACATTACCGATCTCGATCCAGACAACGTCGATCCGGCTGTTGCTGAATTTGGTCGACATTAGCGCGAAGAACGAAGAGGCTGACGGATGGAAAGGGCGCAATGTGCTGTCGCGCATCCTGCTGATCATCTCGACCAAGTTTGGCACGACGCTCGCGAATCTGCCAGCGGCGCTCGCGACGAGTCTCAAAAACCCGAATCCTGATCGCGGCGAATTGCTCGAAGGTGGTGCGATGGACAAGATCAAGCAGTCGAGTCTACTACCAAAGGATGCGTTGCCGCGATCGGAATACGACCAGAAACTCGACGCGCTCCTGCTGCCGTCGGTCAAGGTGCAGCGCGCGGGTGAGTCGATCATCGAGGAGGAGCCCAGCATTCGTGATATCAAGTCACTGTTGCGAACAATGATCCTTGGCATCCGCGCGGTCATTTGGTGCACTGCAAACTATCGGAATCCGAATGCCAAGGACTTGACGACCGTTGATGCAAACTCCAACTCGGACGCTGGCGGTATACTGGGTCAAGCTGGGCTCTCGGGAGCGATGACGCCGTCGCCGCTCAATGTGCACTCGATCGAGCTGACCAATTCGCTTCGCGCAAGCGCCGCTGCCGCAGCAACAGAGAGCAATGGCGTTACACATTTGTACCCTCTGACCGACGACGAGCGGCTTTTGATCGCCAAGGTGTTGCAAAACGGCTTGAGATGCTTCATCCTGTACACTCTTTCCGAGAACACACTGGCAGAAGAGAAGCAGATGCTAGACCACTTCGCTGGCGCGTTCACAGTGCTAGAAGCTGCTGACTTCCGGGATTTGTTCATCTCCAACATGCAGCTGCTGTACGAATGCATCTTGCAGGACCACGCGATCCTCACGATCCCGCAGCATTTCCTCGCCAACTCGAACGTGAGCTGCTGGTTTGCTGAGATTCTGCTCAAGTTCTTGATCACCCAGATGGACGATTTGAGCGTCCAAGCGGAGGGCGACCTCCCAGACACTGACCGCATGGAGAAAGTGATGGCGATCGAGCGTTTGCAGTTTGAGAAGATGCGGAAAGTGCCGAAAGTGCATCGCGCGTCGATTGTGCTGCGGTTGTTTAAGATCGTGTTTGGCTCCGTGACGCTCTTCAAGTCGAACGAATCTGCGCTGTTCCCGTACCTGAGGACGATCATCGAGTCGTGTTTGAAAGAAGCGACGTTCACTAAGCATCCGGACAACTACTTGCTGCTGCTTCGTGCGCTGTTCCGGTCGATCTCTGGTGGGAAATACGAGAACTTTTACAAAGAAGTGTTTCCGCTGCTGCCAGGTGTGCTCTCGGCGCTGATGCGGCTACAGAAGCACATTGGGAAGCTGTCGATGCAAGAAGTGCTGCTAGAGTTGTGTCTGACGATTCCAGCGCGCTTAAGCTCGTTGCTTCAGTACTTGCCGTCGCTAATGAAGTCTGTGGTGCGAGCAATCCTGTCACGCGGTGAGCTCGCGTACTTGGGACTTCGCACGCTCGAGTTCTGGGTGGACAACCTGAATCCAGACTTCCTGTACCCGATCATGACGTCCCAAGACCGGCTGCTCACTGAGATCATTGAGGCTCTGAACACACATTTGATTCCACCACCGTATCCGTACGGAGAGCTGGCGATGCGCATTTTGGGGAAGATTGGTGGCAGAAACCGTCAGTACATCATGGACCCGCTGAATCTCGAGTACTCGGAGCACTACTTCACGGGCGTGACTTTTGCATTCAACTGGAGCTCGACAGAGGGAAACGCGTCGAAGAAAGCCTTCCCAGTCAACATGGACGTGCTGATCGACCGCACGACAAAAGTGCTTCGCGGATACATGCGCAAGACTGAGCACGAGTGGGTACACATTGGTAAAGTGGATTCGAGACTCGTGGATGTGGACGAATTTGAAGAAGGCGAAGCTTCGACTGGTAACCAATCGTTCCTGCTGGAGAAGGATGAGAAGACGCTTGAGCTGGAAGCCAAGACGATGGAGAAAATCCGAGAATCGATTCTTCAGCACAAGCGCTGTGCGTACACGTTTGTCTCGCGTGCTGCTGTGATCTCGATGGAGCTGAACCAGAAACAAGGGTACTATCAAAGCGCTGCTGCTGCCGCAACAGACTCGGAGGGTGATTTTTTGTCTGGGCGATCGTCTGATGAACTCATGGGCGACGACGACTCGGAATCGAGTCCTCCGATGAAGAGAATTGTCGCATTGGCAGCTCAGCGCCATATCCGAAAAGATCTATTGAGGATTCTCTTTGAAACAATGGTCGACATCGATTTGGGCAACGATGCAGCGAGCTTGATGGAGGCGATCGCTGTGCACTACACGAATCTTGCGCTCACAAGTTGCATGCGAACAAGCGCGAACTTCGCGGAGCTCGCGTCGCTGCATCCATCGACATTGTTCCCGGGAACGCGAGGGCTGTCTCCTGGGCGGCACTTGGCGACGACAAAGCGCATCGAAACTTTGCGTCACGCAGCGTACGGCGTCCCCGATATCCGAGACGACGACGTTTCGAATGAAATCGACACTTTCCATCAAGCGATCCTGGACGCGCTGAGCTCTTCGGACGCGTCGGTGGTCGATCAAGGCAAGAAAGTCCTTCAGTGGATAGTGGGCACTGTCACCAAGCGCCACGAAACCGAGAAACTCGCGATCTACTACGGCGGTGTAGTGCTAAACAGCATGTGTGAAGTGTTCTCGCATGCCTGTTACGACAAGAGCAGCTGGCGGAAGAAACTTGGCGGCACGACTGGTCTCGAGTTTCTCATGAAAGCCTTGGGACCGCAGTGGTGCCACGAGAACCAGCTCACGATCGTCAAAGCACTGTTTTTCGTGCTCTCGGATCATCCTGCCGAGGTAAGCGCTACAGTCAGCGCTGAGGCTGGTGAGGGACTTTTGCTTGCTGTGAGGAAAGCGTGGACAGTCAAGGCGGCCTATGCAAACGAGCCTTTGGGCGGGATCACGAAGGAGAACTTCCTTTCCTGCGTCTCGTTCCAAGACACCGAGCTCTTCCAGATGTTTGTTGTGGAGTTTATGAGTCCAAAGTCGCCGACGCGGCAGTACGCGAAAGAGGCAATCTCTCTGTTCGCGTCACTCTCTGAATCAACACCGTCGACACTTTTATATCCGTACCACCAGCTTCTGACCAAGCAGATCACGGGGTGCAACATTCGCATGTTGCCGAACAACACGCGCACAGGATACGTGGACGCCATGGCGTATGGACTTGCGCTCGACCCTCCGATCACGTCGTTGACGAAAGAGCTGATGTTCTTCTTGCAAGAAGTGTGGCGATTGATCTCAGAAGAAACAGCTCCAGTAGGTGGATCGAGTCGCGCTGAAGGTGGTGCGTCGTCATCAGGAGGCGAGGTTTCTTCTGGTGGCGCGAATGCTGGACTTCCAAGCTCAGGATCTGGTGCATCTGCGCAAGAATACCCGTTTGGGCTCTCGCATGGCTGTGAATTGCGGATCGCCGCGGTTAAACTGCTTCGCGCAGCGTTCTTGCTTGCCCCTGAAGAGATCAACCAGCACCAAGAAGCGCGCAACCGCTTTGTCGGTGTGTTTTTCCGGTACCTCACTGGTCACCCTCCTGAACTCGTGTCATGCGCGCAGCAAGCACTCACGGATGTGATTCAGCTGAACAAGCAAAACAAGGATTTGTTGCTGCCGAAGGAGCTGCTTCAGCAATGCCTTCGCCCAGTACTGCTGAACTTGGCAGACTACAGAAAGCTGAACTTGCCATTGCTCGAAGGACTCTCGCGACTGCTGACACTCCTGAGCAGCTGCTTCAATGTGACGCTCGGAGAGAAGCTCCTGGAGCATCTGAAGCAATGGCGTGACCCGGATCGGATCATTAAGGCGGGGATCTGGAAGCGAGGCGAAGAGCCAGCAGTCGCTGCTGCGATCGTTGACTTGTTCCACTTGCTACCGCCAAGCGAGTCTTTCCTGGAGTCACTCATCACATGTGTGGTCGAGCTCGAGGCTGTTCTGCCCAAGTATGGAAGCTACGGCAAGATGAGCTCGCCCTACCGTATCCCGCTGACCAAGTTTCTCAACCGATACGCGTCGCAGACAGTGTCCTACTTTTTAAAACGCGAGCATTTGATCGAGGTCAAATACTCATCGCTGTTCCAGCAACTGATCAAGTTGCCCGAGGCGGCGCCACTTCGAGCGATTATCACTGGTGATGGCGGCGCAGAAGCGCTCGTCGCTGCGACGTTTGTCGCAGCATCGAAGCTGAACGCATCAGGCTTTACGGATATGAAGACATCAGATGCGTCGGATGACTTGAAGATGCAGGCTCAGATCCAGGTCAACGCTCAGAAAGCGGCTGCCCAAGCTGTCGCGACTGCGCAAGCGCAAGGTCTGACGCCTACAGTAGCGGAGGCGAGAGGCATGCAAGCCCGTGCTGCGTACGTGGCAAAAGCGCAAGCTCAAGTGAACGCGCAACAAGCTCTCAAGGTGCAGTCTCAGGTACAAATTCAAGCGAATGCTCAAAAGCTGCATGCACAGACGCTCGCAGCAGCTCAAGCCCAGGGTCTCTCGCTTGTTCAAGCCCAGGCAAAGGCCCAGTTTGCCAGCAAAGACTACATTGCGAAAGCTCAAAGTCAGGTCTCGTCTGCAGCGTTGCAGAGCCCGCTGCCTAGCCCTGTGATCAGCCCGCTGGTTTCCCAGCAGCAGGCTCAGCAGCTGCATGCCCAGATTCAAGTGAATGCTCAGAAAGTGCACGCTCAAGCACTCGCAGCAGCGCAAGCACAGGGACTGAAGCCCATTCAAGCGCAAGAGAAGGCAAAGCAAGCGCAAGCAACGTACGTTCACCGAGCGAAAGCCCAAGCACAAGCGAAGATCGCTCGAGCGCAGAACCAAGGTCTGACGTCTCCACTTCTCGGCGGAAATGGTGGTGCTGGTACCAGTAGCAGTGCTGCGAGTCCAAGTGGCTTTGCGTCAAAAGCTCAGCAAGAGGCGTTGGAGCTTCACTATCAAGGATTACGACTCGTGCGATCGATCAGTAAGCTGCATCCAAATTGGTTGGCGTCCCAATCCGTCGTCATTGACTGTCTGAGAAAGCTGTGGCGCTCGCCTGCTCGAGTACAGCGGCTCGTCGCGCAAGACCGTTTGCCAATCAAGTTCCATCTCGAGTCCAAGCTGATGATCAAGTGCTTGATCACGTACTGTCGCGCAAAGCCCGACGACGTCCAAGTGCTGCTCGACATGGTGACTGTGTTCTTGCATCGCACGTCATTTGACTTTAGTTTTCTGCAGAATTTTTACCGAGACGAGGTTGCAGTCACCTACAATGCAGTAAATAAGCGCAACATCGTTCGACTCTTCTTGCGCATGCTCCGCGAGCCGAACACGACGGAAGAGCTGAAAGTGCTTGCGATCCAGCTGCTGATCATGCCCGTGCTGACGACGTCTTTCGAAGACCCAGCGGTTAACAACGTCGATGTCATGGACGCGGATACAGTCATGTGGATGCTTCGGGAGATCCTCGCGAGCAAGGATTACCCCTCTGATACCATGCAGAGTCTTCGTATTGAGCTGCTGAAGCTCGGCACTTTGCTGATTCAGCACATGAGCAAGTACGTCACGGATCATCGAAAGGAGGTGATCAAATTTGCGTGGAACCATCTGAAAGCGCCGGACCTCACGTCAAAACTGTGGGCATATGTGAACGTCTGCCGATTCATCTCGGTCTATGACACGCCGCCAAAGATTGTTCTGCAAGTGTACGTTGCGTTGTTGCGAACGCATGATATGGACTCACGGTTTCTTGTGCGCAAGGCGTTCGACATTTTGTTACCAGCGTTGCCGAGTCGATTACCGTCAAATGAGTTTATCAAGGCGATCAAGTGGACAAAGAAGATCGCGTACGAAGAAGGACATATCTTGGGGCAGCTCGTGCACATCTGGTTCCTGATCGTGCGCCACCCTGCGCTCTTTTACCCGTTTCGAGGTCAATTTGTGCCGCTGATGGTAAATTCGCTAAATCGCCTCGCGATCCCGCCGAGTAGTACGCCCGACAACCGCCGCCTCGCTGTGAACATTGTCGACCTAGTGATCGCATGGGAACAAACGCGGCAAGAAAGACTGGCATTGCGACCCGGCGATTCGGCTGCTGTACAAGTGAACGAGTTAAAGCGTCCAAACCCCTCGTCATCGTCGCCAACTGGAGATAGCGCGACCAGCGAAGAAAAAGCAGCTTTAAAGAAGCGTAAAGTGGAGAGCGATGGTGGCATCATCGCGTCAGATTCGTCTGCTGGTAACTCTGGTGCAAGTGCAACCCAAGAAGACGTGACAATGCAGTCAGTATCCGAGACAGCACGTACCGGCAACAGCGAAGACGACTTTGAGCTCAGCGCAGCGATGGTGGACTTGGTGATCAATTTCGCGTTCCGGTTCGCACTGGCGTCTGCAGACAAGCAGGAAACGAGCAGACTGTCGAAAACGTGTGGCGAGCTGTTCGACAAGGCATTACGCCTGTGGCCATCCGCAGCGATTCGCTTTTCGTATTTTGACAAGCTCATTGCGGTGACAGCCGAGGCAGTGATCCGCCAACAGCAGCAGCAACAGCAGATGATGACAAAGCAGGCGGAGAGCAGTGCGGCATCTCCGATGGGTGCACCTGGTCAGGCTGGTGCTCCTGCTGTTCGTCCTACCCCGACGCCAGCTCCTCCACCGGCGATGCCAGTTTTCTTCACAGTTCCGAAAGGAGCACCGCTTTCATCGCTCGCGATTCTCGATGCAGTGCTTGGGATCTTGAACTCTCTGGTTGCGGACGAAGTCGTCTCCAAGTCGAATCGATCAATTCCGTACGTTGTGCAGTACGCGCCAAGGATCATGAAGCTCTTGGAGCCGTGCTTCGATCGCCACAACCAAGAGATCCAGACCAGTCTCGCGAGCTTCTTGCGGCGGATCGCAGAGGTATATCGCGTTGTTTTTCTGTGTTTGGTATTTGCACTGTGGTTGCTAACAACTCTCATTATTGTGATGTGTCTTTTGTAGCTCTATCCTCCAACACGCGCGCCTCAGCAGCTTATTGCGTGCAAATTCTACCCGTGGCTGAAAGAGATCATCACCGAGCGGCTCTTGAGTGCGTCCGCATACCAGCTTGAGTTAAATGCATCCGTCACCAGCAGCGCAGTGACTGTGGGGGCGAGTACAAAGGCGAAAGGCAAAGCTAGCAGCCAATCGACTCCTGCTACGAAGACTGAACCCAAAGCGAGCGCGGCAGCGGCAGCTGTTACTGCCACATCAAGCCCATTGAAGGCTCAATCCTCAGCAGCGACCCAGCCGCAGAGCGCAGCAAAGCGTCCAAAGCAAACCCCAGCCGCAGCTGCAGCCGCTGCCACCCCGCTAGTTGCGAATGAAGCAGCTCGCATACGCGGTCTGTTCAACACCATGCCACACCCTGCGGTGGCTATGACGAGCACTCCCGGTGAGTTCACGCTTCGGCTGCTGAGCTCTCTTGGAGAAGTGATTCCAGATTTTGTGGATCATTTCACTCCAGCTCTTTTGAAACTCACGCAGGGCTTGACACGCGAGCATTTGCTCCAGTCAAGCGTTGCGAATGGCAGTGGGATGGGCAAAAGCGCCGCACAAGGAGGACTTTCTGGAAGCAGTGGCAGCAACAGCAGCGGTGTAAGTGATGGTAGTCACTCGAGTGTCGATTCTTTTGGACGCAACCGCGTCATGGCGACCCCTGCGCTCGCGATCGTGGATGAGTGGAACCAAATGCAGACCGGACGCTCGAACCTTTCGGTGAACAACGTGGTTCGTCATGCGAAGAAGCGAGAAATCCGCGACGAGAAGCAGCAGCAGCAGCAAAAGAAGAAAGCTGGAGCAGCATCCGTGCTTAGTGGCGGCACACTGAATGGCAATGGATCGGCGACTACGGGCTTGAGAGACAACGGTGCTGCAATTGGGGTCAGCAGCAATGCTGGCAACCAGAAAAATGCGTCGGCGGCAGCAAAGAAGAAGGCTCTTGCAGGCGGCGGTGCTGGTAACAATGTTGGCACCGGTGGCATTGGAGCAGCACACAAGAAGACGTCGATCGAGTTGCTCATCGTGTGCTATAACCTGCTTTCCAAGTGTTCGTTCAGCTCGGTGGACCATCGCCGCTTGTACACGAACTTGCTCGTGCATTGCCTCGAAAGCTCGTGGAACATCCCGCTTCTCTTGCAGATCACACGAATCGTCGGGCATCTGATCGCAACTGACTCGCGCCAGTTGCTCACCGCGAAAGACAAGATGACGATGCTGAGCAAGATGGGGGCGTTCGACCGTCTGAACGAAATCTCGGCGATCCCGCTGAACGAGGAGTACTACAACCTAATCCTCAAGCTCTGCGACCCGAGCGATACGAAGAACTCGTACTTGCACATCAGCCCAAGTCCGCAGAGTCAGAACATGAATAGCCATTTCATGGCAGGCTTGCTCGCTCCTGATCCATCGATTCGCGAAAAGTTTTTCCGGTATTTCCTGGCAACCGCAGGAAAAGGACCGGTCGAACGCTTGCAGCTGCTGTTCCGTCAGGATTGGCAGGCGTGTGGCACGCGGTACTGGCCCGTGATCGCGATCGAGACATTACTGTCTGCTATCAGTGGTGACGTTGAGCCTCGCTTGAAAAAGCCGCACGTCTTCATTGGACAACCCGCATCAAGCACCCTGGAGCGCATGGTGATCCCAGTGAACCAGCTGCAGCTATTGAACAAATTCAAGTCTGTCAAATCCTCTGACCTCATCGAGTCGTTGCGAGATCTCGCGCACATTGACCTTGATCTTGCGAAGGAGCTCTGGGTGAACCTGTTTGCGGCAACGTGGAGTCTACTGAAGCAGCAAGATCAGGCTCACATGACATCAAGTCTGATGAAAACGCTGGCGTCCAAGTTCAACAAGCGTGACCTTAATGTCCCGCTCTCGGTTGCGACCTGGCGTATCAACACTGTGCAGACGTTGATGAAGGGGATTGTGACGGTAAGCCCCAGCACACCGATGCTCACGCCTGAACTGGTTCTCCACTTGGCGTCAGCGCACGATGTGTGGGCGTACGCTGCGCGTATTTGCGAATACCAGGTCGAGAACTCCAAGCTGAAAGTTGAGAGCCGTCTTCGGTGGATTGAAGCGCTGAGCTCTATTTACAAGCAGCTGAGCGAGGACGATTTGCGGATTGGGTTGAGTCTCGAAAACATATCGCACCCAGAAACCAGAACCGCACTGACTTTGGAAGCGCTCGGATGCGTTCATGAAGCCCAGGAAGAGTACTACAAGGCGCTGTCGAAAGCCCAGAGCGGCAGAGTGAGTGTGGACGATGTCAACTTGTTTGAGCTGCGTCTGTGGGAGGAGCGCTGGGTCGGCTGTGCGAAGCAGCTCTGTCAGTGGCAGCTGATGAACGACTTCGCCAAGTCAACGCAGAACCAGGATCTCCTGTTGGACTGCGCGTGGAAACGCGGCGATTGGAACTCTGCAAAGCAACTCCTTTCGTCTCCTTCCATGCAGTCTGCTGCTGATCTGGGATGTCCGCAAACTCGTCTTCAGCGACTCTACATTGCAATCTTGGACGGAGAGAAGCGCGCTGCGATCGATAATCTGACGGCGCAGACTTCGGAGCTGGCGTTGCACCAGTGGCAGGGGCTGCCGCGTGTTCTCTCTCGCACACACATCCCATTGATGCACTTGTTTCACAAGTTTGTCGAAGTGAAGGAGTCGATCCAGATGATGACAGATATCAAACAGGCGAGCCAGACGCACACGCTGCCGAACCTCAAGCCGTCAATCAACACGTGGCGAGAGCGGCTACCGAACAAATGGGAGCCAATCCTGCTATGGGACGACATCTTGACGTGGCGCTCGCACATGTTCCAGGTTGTGAAGAGCACTTTCTCGTGGAGCGATGCGCAAATGCTGGCGTGCATGCACGACAGTCCCTGGTCGGTGATCAAGCTGGCGCACACAGCGAGAAAGCAGCATCTTCCAGACGTTTGCCTTGGGGCGCTCTCCAAGCTCTACTCGGTGCCGGCGATGGACGTGCAAGACGCGTTCTCAAAGCTTCGCGAGCAAGTCAGCATTTGTTACGAGAGCTCGACCGAGTACCAGGGAGGACTGAGCATTCTCAACAACACGAATCTCGACTATTTCACGCTTCGACAGAAAGCTGAGATGTTTCGCCTGAAAGGACTTTTCCTCGAAGCCATGGGAAACATGAAGGAGGCGAACCAGACTTTCTCGCACTGTCTCCAGATCTGTGACAGCTACGGCAAGGGATGGCTCTCATGGGGCCACTACTGCTATCGACTGTTCTTAGACCGGAAAGATCTCTCATTTGCGTCGCAGACGATCGCGTGCTACCTGCAAGCAATCCATCATCGTTGTAACTCTGCGAGGCTTATGATCGCGCGCGTGCTCTGGTTGCTGAGCATGGACGACCAGCATGGTGTGCTGATCCAAGCGTTCGAGACCCACGGCAAGCAGCTTCCGATCTGGATCTGGATCATTTGGATCCCGCAGCTTCTCATGGCGCTCGGTCGCCCCGAAGCACCCCAGGTGAGTAAAAGTGTCGTTAGTGGAATTACTGCTATGCATTGTGTAGCTGAACTAATACTGCATTCTCTGTTTGCTCGCCGCTTGATTTACAGATTCGTGGGCTGTTGAGAGGCTTGTCAGCCAAATTCCCCCAGGCGCTTTACTACACGATGCGTGCGTTCTTCTTGGAAAATCGCGACAACTCAATGGTGACGAATCCTGACACTACTGTTCGCCAATCGCCTGGTCCACCAACACCTTCGGCAGCGGGAGTGAGTGGAGGGCCGACAGGCTCGTCTCTTCCGCCAACTCCAACGTTTGCAGGCTCGAACACATCATTCTCTGGCGCGGATATTCAAAACCACAATCTGCTCTACTATCGAACAAAGTCTGGTCATGTAGTGGCGATCCCGTCCAGCTTGAGCGGAGCGCAGATCCAGGAGATCCCGGGCATTGTCGGTCCAGGACGTCCTTCGCCGGGCGCATTCGGGGTGACTCCAAATGCAGTGCTGTCGCTCGACAGCTGGAAGGCCAAGGTCGCGGCGCCAATGGATACTCCAAAAGCAGAGGTTGGACCTGTTCAGTACACGGAAGACTTGCTCAACTTCCTGCGTCGCTCGCACGATTCGCTCACATTTGAGATGGAGTGTATGCTCGAGGAGATGATCACTCGTTTCCGTCCAGAGCCGGAAGAAGAGCTGTTGACAGCAGTCCACGCGCTGCTTCTCAAGTGCTACCAGCTACCGCGTCTCACGAAGACCGAGTTGGTGCCAAAGATGCTGCGCGCTGCGCTTGCAAGAGTATGTCGCAAGCTGTTTGTGCTGCTGCCGCATCAGAAGAACGAGAAACACGTCAAGTTTGTGGAAGAGTTCAAGGAAGCGTTCGAGCGCGACTTTAGTCCGTCAGGCGATGACGACGGCGCCGGGTTTGTTCTTTTGCAATTGTTGTGTACATATTTGTTGATAGTCCATCAGTTTTTGATAGAGCGAATTATCTTTCTTTTGTGATTTCCAGCATTGCAATGATGGGCGTAGGCGGAGAGGAGCGAGAGGTGACACTGTACGAGATCATGAACCGTCTCAAGCACTGGAAAAACTTGCTGCAGCTCCGCGTGAAGAAAGTCGGGAAGCGGAACGCAGGCAAACTGTACCTGGAGCACTGCAGTCGTCACTTGGTGGAGCTGAGCAGCTCCAACATGGAGGTGCCAGGTCAGTACATCTCGGACAGCGAGCCGATCAAGGACCTGCACGCTCGAATCCTGCATTTCGAGAGTACGGTGGACATTCTACTGCGCAACGGCTTCACGCAGCGACGCGTCGCGATCGGCGGCAGCGATGGCCGCACGTACTATTTCTTGGTCCAGTACGCGATGACGCACATCACGCGCACGGACGAGCGCATGATGCAAATGTACCTCTTGCTGAATCGCTTGCTTCTGCGCCAAAAGGAGACGAGGAAAAGGAACACGGTGTTCCACATTCCAAAGATCATCCCACTCACGCCCCGTGTGCGATTGCTTGAAGACAACCGTGATTTCGTGACCCTTGGAGAGGTACGAGTGCTTGACATGCGCTCGTGATTTATCATCGTGTACTAACAACAATGTTTGTTTGGTTGCTACTATAGATTTATGAGCAGGATTGCATGGTTGAAGACAAGGACCCGGATTTCCCGGTCGAGCTGTACCGAGAGCGGGTCTGCGAGGCGTATGCCGCGGCAGTGAACGACACGACCCAGCAAGAGGACGAACGCATCTCGCAGGCGAAAGCGCGAGCCTTTAGAGAAATCTGCGACTCACACGTGCCCGAGACGCTGCTCTCCAAGTACATTTACGGGATTTCCGCCAACAGTGACGCGTTTTTCCAGTTCCGCAACGAATTCACGAAACACCTGGCGCTCTCATCGTTCCTGTCGTACGCGCTGTTTGTGGGTGATCGTGCCCCGCATCGGATTCTGTTTTCGCGACGCACGGGTCGAGTTGTGAGCACGGAGATGCGTCCAGGGTACGCGAGCAGCGGGATCTTGGAGTCGCCCTCGTCCTTGCCGTTCCGATTAACGCGCAATCTGCACAACTTTGTCACGCGACCGGGTGTGCAGGGTCCGTTCAGCATCATCATGTCGGCGACCGCGGAGGCGCTCGTGAGCGAGGAGGACATTCTGAGCAACCAGCTGTGTTTGTTCTTCCGCGACGATCTGCTTTCGTGGCACGCATCCAAGACGCGCATGACTGGCGGCGAGGCGCAGACCCAAGCTCAGGCGCAGGTGCAGCGCCGCCTCGAGTCCCAGATCCAGCAGCGCGTCGAAGCGAACGTGAGTCTGGTCATGGAGCGCATCCGCGGCGTGTCGCTCAAGAAAGAGTCCGAGAGTCAGCGTGGCAAGAGTGTGCGCGAGCTGCTGGAGATCGCCACGAGTCCCGAGCGCCAGCGCGAGATGTATCCAACCTGGTCGCCATGGTTGTAGGAGCTTGAAGCATACCAACCCCCACACGATGCCAACTGTAAGAATTATGTATGAACAAATAATGTATGCATGTTTTATATCACCTCTGCAACAATGGTACTGTGTTTAATGGACACATGTTTCAAGAGCAGGCAAGAAAAGATGTGTGGACGATGGATGACATTGGATGACTGGTTTACAGAAAGAAGGGGGCGTTGAGCACACTCTCTAAATATGATGATGATGAGGCGACGATGACGGTACGACACTGTCCAGTTTACTTGTCAACCAGGACCTTCGTCTCCTCCCAAATTGCCTGCGGCGATTTTCTCGGCGACCCGCTTCAGCGACGAGTACGAGAATGCCAGCAGCGTGGTCATGAGCAACAGCACGAGCGCCAAGTCACTAGTGGTCGGCCGAAAGAGCCACGTCGAGAGCATGGATGTGAGCGATAACGCCCCCACGTAGCCGATCATCTCGGAGAACTCGATTACGCCCTGCATGAGTCCGGGCCATTGGGACGTGAGCAGGTTGATTGAGTGGAACTGCTCCTGGAGACTCACTCGGAATACCATATCGGAGAGTCCAAGAAACACCAGGTGCGGTGCGGTCCAGAGGAAACCAAAATCCGAATATGCCTTGTTGCATTTTGGCTGCGGGTCGCTGACAATCACTTTCGTGCGTCGGTACAGCTCCACGATGCTCGAGAGAAAGATGCCGACCAGGTACAGACAAATGCCGATCGAGAGCCGCCGCGATGGAGAAATTGACACGACTCGGAACTCACGCCGCGTGCTCCATCGTCCGCGAAACCGTGTCACGTTCGAAATTGGGATCAAAAGCAGCGACACGATGCTCACGAATGCTCCGAGCGCGTTCGGGTTAAATAGTCTGCCAGCACCCGGGATGTCAAGACGGGTTTGGCACACCTGCACGACCAGCGTTGTGTAAAGTTGCGCACGAAGAAAAGCCGAGAGCGCTGACATGCAGAAGAAAAAGACCAGCAGCAGCGCGCTCTGGAGCTGCAGCATCGGAATCTTGAGCTGTTGGCACTTGGTGAAGAGCTTCCCGGTCGCACTGAGCTGGATTTTGCCGATCGACGTGGCTACGTGCCACCCAAGCAAGATCATCAGAAATGATGCTAGTCGTATGTTGAACGACGTGTTCGGGACAACAACGAACCCGAAAAACGCGCAACAGACACCGACGAAAACTACGAGCAGCGATGCCATGAAGACCCAGCCCACACATGCCCGACTAAACACTCGCACCACCGCTTTCCACGAGAAGAAATCGCGTTTCTGGTCAAGCGACTCGAGTTTCTGCTCAAACGAGTCGAGCGGGCGAGGTGGAGGCTGAAAGTGGGTTCGCGACTGGAAGAGGAAGCAGATGAGTGTCGCAAGAAGCAGCACCGAGGAGAGCAGCATGCAGAGAAAGCCTTTGCGACCCACGAGCGTCTTTCTACTAGGTGAGCTGGGTAGCACCTCTACATCCACCAGCAAGAAAAAGTAGAGTTGCACCCACGACGAGCCCGCGAGCGTTGCTCCAAAGCAGCGCGAGAAGTACTTGTGAATCGCCATCTTCCGGGACACGTTTAATCGCTCCGTGAGCATGTCTTCGTCTTCGAGCCGCTCTTGATCAAACTTGCTCGCGATGATATCGATATCAGCGTCCGTGTCATTTGCGAGTGTGTGAGAGAATGACTGGCTTCGCCGTCTTCTTCTTTGCATCGTCAGATGGCGCCGGTCGTTCGCTGGAATGTACTTCTCTGCTCCCAGCACGATGCAGTTTGGCGCAAAGATCCCATGAGCAGCACATGAGCATGGAAGCGCAAGCGCTAACAACACGATCGAGAAAGTGGACGCGGCTCGGAACGCCGCAACGTGCAGCACGACAACCGCAACTGCCCATAAAATTGCTGTGCGGCGCAGCAAGATGACTCGATCGTGCACCAAGTCGCCGATCCAGCCGCCCGCAAAGCTGAGCAAGCCCAAAATCGCCCAGCACACCAGCAGGAACACGCCAAACGGGAACATGTCGAGTCGAAAGAACCGTCGAAGCTCGAGACTGAAGTTGAAAATCGCGCAGTGCAACGTCGCCGAGCTGGTAAACACGATCGAGTACACCATCATGGTACTCATGCGGTACGTGACTGCAGCTCGGCGCTCCATGTCGACTTGAGGCAGAAGTGTGTTACCAGGGAGCTCATTTGCCAGCTTCTTGTCCATCATCGTGAGCTCTTCGTGCATCGCGATCTTGTGCTCCAGGCTCTTCCCTTGCACATCCAAGTCTTGCTCTGGGAAAAGTTGCTGCTGCTGACGCTTCTTCAGCACAAGTTTGTCGTCGTTCTCAAGCCCTCGTGGACCCCAAAGTTGCTGCTTTTGGTGCTGCTGCTGCTTCTGCTTATCCCGGTGTGTAGTTGACGAGGAAGGCTGTGAAGGGATCGGTGCTGAGCGCCGAACGGGTAAGCGCGACTTGAGTGCTTCTTTATTGGAAAACCCAGAGATGGAGAGCAATTTCGGTGCTCCAGCTTGACAAATTGGTTTCTTCGCCTCTCGTTCTGCTCTCTGCGCGCGGCTTTCTTCTTCATGTTCTTGCTGGTTTCCCTCGTTATATCGGTGATGCGATGCGTACGTCACCTCTTCGTGGGTGGCGTGGGTGCTGTTGTTGTCGCAGTCTTCATCTTCTTTCGCTTCCGCTCCGCCACCGTCATTGTCGTTCGACCAGCGTTGGTTGTCGTTCTCGTCATCTTCTTCGTCTTCATCGTCCGAGCTCGCGCCGATAGTTGAGCGCCACGTCCACGTCTCGCGAGCACTTTCACTGAAAGATGACGAAGATGATGCGCGCATGGCGCGCAGCATCGTTGTGGTGGGCGTTATCATCGCCACATGCGTGTTTTGCATCGCCACGACGCTGTTGGCGCGACGAAAGTCCACTCCGCGAGTATCTCGGCACGTTTCGAGCCCTTCCTCCATGCTCGTCTCCATGGCGTCGGGCGGACAGACCTACCTGTCTGCGCGCGTGCTGGCGTCCGTGGCGTGGTTGGTGTCGGTCGAGCGCGCAAGCGAGAGATAAGCACAGCGCACACACAGCGATCAGCAAGCAACACGCAGCGGCAGCGCAGCGCTGCACTGCACACCAACCTCGCATCCGTGTGTTCGGCTCGGCGTTTCTTCTTCTTTCCGCTCAGCATTTTCTTCCATTCTTCCATTCTTCCGCAGGTCAATTCTATATTTAGATTGAAAAACTCCCGCCAAAAATATCTGATTCCAAACAAAACCTGATTCCAAAACACACCCAAAACACGAAAACTTTGAAAAATGCTCCAAAAACAAAAAAAGAAAGCTCGAGAAATCTGATTCTCAACTTCAACCCCTTTACCACCCCTATTCGCCTTTTGAGAAGATCTCCGCATACCGATAGTTAACAGTGTAAATCTCGGACATTTGGGAACAATAGAAAAAAAAAGATGGTCGTCGCACATACTCAGTATTTTCTCAGATTCTGATAAAAGAGTTCAGAGGGTTTTCCGAGCGTGCCCGGAAGCGTCGCGCAGCATGCCGCATCACCTAAAAACAAACAGGAGAGCGCCGGTTTTCAGCGCTTGACGAAAACCTCCCAGGCACCAGAGGCGGTTGCTGACGCGGCCGAGGATGCTGCAGACACGGACGCGGTCGACGGCAGGAAACATGTCCGCGAAAGCCGGTCGAAGAGCGCGAAACGATTCAAGTCGCACTTGCCAGAGCGTAAAAACACCACTCGCACGCTCTTGCGCACCGTCATGCCCGGCGGAACGACGCTATTAATACAAGGCGGGAGCAAGGACAACAGAAATAGTACACACAACAGCAACAGCAGATGTGAGCGCGATTGATTTCAATCATTCTCATCATCATCCCCCGTCAGCAGATCTGAATCTGAATGGAGGGTGCGCGCCAAGACATGAGCAAAACACAAACACGTACCCAAGTCGATGCGTGGCTTCAAAACTGAACCACCCGGGACCCCTGTTTTGTTCATAGGCACGGGACTGCGCTAGACGATGCTCATGTGAACCAGCTGCTGCCGCGGAATGTGGCGCGAATACTGCGAGAAGCGTGAGGTCAAAGCTTGTGTGCTGTGAGCGGTTCGCGATCACGAGGCAGAGCGTGACGACCTCGCCGACTGTGATACCTGCCTGCTGCGATGACGGTGATGGCAGTGGTGCGAGGCACATACTCAGTGCGCACTGCTTGCTCATGTGCACGGTGCTTAGGTCAGCCACATTGTTCCCATTGCTCGCGAGAAGCTCCGTGAATGCGGATGCTGATAGTGGCGAGGACGTAGTCGCCCATGGGCTGTGCTCTTGACGCGCATCAATCGAGAGACTCTGTGGCGACCAGATGATCGTGTGGTACTCGGTGATCGGAGATGACAGCCGCCTCTCACTACCAGTGCTGCTGGCTGCGCTTGCTTCCCAAGAGAGAGTTAGCAACGTCTGCTGCGTCTGACCAGCAGTGAGTCGCTTCACGCTCTTTGCCACACTAGGAGCAGTATTATTACTGCTACTGCTGGTGCTGATCACGCTGCTGCTGCTGTGCCTCTTCATCACACCACCAGTGGGAGCTCGGCGCCTGCTCATTGACGACGCACGCTCTTCCTGCACGTCGCCAAACCTGCTTCCAGTTTCACTTGCGCCATCGCCAACACCGTTTTCTTCTTCATCGCTATCATCAAAGCTGTCTTTTGATTCAATCGCTTCCAGTATGAAGAGGAAATTGAACTGCTCCGAGCCGCAGACGCGGGTTGGGAACTGCTCCTGCGCGTCATTCACAATGCGAAACTGGCGCTGCGGACGCCGCGACCTCGGTACTGCCTGCATTTTGAGCTGCCCGCTTCGAGTTCTTGTACCATTTGCTTCATTAGCAGAAGTCGCAAATGACTCGTTCAAATGCAATTGAAGGTCGAGAATCTTCAGCTCCAGATGCGCGTGCGTATTAGTCGCCTTCGCGATGATGCATACCCGCTCTTTGCTGAGATAGCGAGTCTCCATCTTGAGCTGTAGTGGCTTGATGACACAGATTTGGCGCTCGATCGACCGTGTGAGCGGCTCAGCGACCATCGTCTCTTCGCGGATCAGGCGCAGCACATGGTCGTGCTGGAACTGCTCGGTGAAGAAAAACGCCGGCGAAGCCAGCGAATCCATCAATCCAAGTGGAGATGCTGCGGCTTGTCCTGACGCCGCCATGTATCCCCCATTTCCAACAGAAGCAGGGGGTGTGATGCGCACTAGGAGCTTCAAGGGGCGATTCCAATACTCACTGCGCACTTTCAGAAGAACCTCGCTGCGAAATATCAGTGTTGGTGCGGTTGATAAGTCTGCAACTCCCTTCCCGTTCCCTTCAGCGCCACTGAAAGACACGCCTTTGCCACTTTCTTGAACGAGCTCAAGCTGTGCTTCCTGATGGAACAGCGTCGTCCGCAGCGCTTTAGGCTTTGACGGGGTCCCGCTCTCGTCAACGACTCGAATCTCGACGCGCGCAGTCTCGCAGTGCTTCCTCCAGCGCTGGCGTAAAGCCACTCTCGCTGCTGCCAGCGACTCAGTCGGTGATACCGGCGCGCTAGAGTCGCCGTCATTGCGTTCTTTTGCTGGCGGACCCTGCGGATCGGAAGGCACGTTCACGTCAACGAAGAGCACCACGGTCTCTCCTGAGTACAGAGAGACAGCAATTAGACACAGCACAACTCTTAACGTACACGCAGAGATGCCCACATTGACCACCACATACCATGGAAGAGATCGTCATCGCGCAGCCGCAGCTGGAGCTGCGCGTGCTTCCATTCGTCGCTCCACGATCGCATCTCTGATCTCGTTTTGTTTCTGGCTTTGTGCGCAGCAGAAATGGGTTTGCACCAAGATATTAAATTAGAGATCTGTGTGGGTATCTTGGGTTTTGCCTAAGCGACGCTTTCTTCTGTCAGCTCGCTGTGGCACTCACAAACATCGCGGTAGCGCACGCTATAGCTGATCTCAGCTTGTCCCTCAAGAGCCAACACCATTCAGTCGAGTTGTCTTCGGCTTTTTTACACGAACTTTATACCAAGCAGCGCGTGCCACGGTGATGGTAACTACTGCCTTCTCTTTTTTTCTTTTTCTCTTCCTCTTCATCATCATTTCTCTCTCTCTCTTCGGCTTGTCCGTCGCATCAATATCTTCCCAGTCTCTTCTTTCCTCTGAGCTGCCCACGTCTTCTCTTACGTTCGCGACTGCTGTATCCCGAAACACAATCTGCGCAGCCAACTCTAACGTACACGCTCGGCATTCAAAGGAAGGATGGATGGTCGAGGTGTTCTGCTTACAAAAAGTAATCTGGAGCTGGCTTCTTCGCTGGCACTCCACGGGCGTCCTGCGGCGCGGCATCGAAGATCTGCATTACACGAACAGAAATGAGTGCATTAGCATTCACACACCTTTCCACGATTGCTCAAAATAAACGAGCACGCAGCAAGCTACTCCGTTCCGTACCTTGAAACGCTGCTCCAAGTTCTCGTCCAATTCCAAGATTGCAGCCACATTGCCACATCGGTAGCAGTAGTTTGGAGCTGACCAAACAGTCACTAGCGCATTGTTGAACATCGACTTGTGGCCCTCCATGACCAGCTGATGTGCTCTACAGATCAGCTGGATGTCGTTCGTTTGGTTGAACTACGCATATCACACGAAAAGCAATCAGGTGAAACTCCAATCAAGAGTGTAAGTTGGAGGTTGAAGCGGCAAAGTAGACACTACCTTCTCTACGACATCGCCACCGAAGAGGTACCCGGCACCACGAGGACTCAAACCCCATCCATCGATATCTAATAAAACAGAGCGGATTCAGTTCGTTAGCGTGCACCAAACCTTAACACAGCAACTGCATCACAAAAAGCCCGTGCAATCAGTACCTTCTGGGTCCGACCACATCAAATCGCACATAGCACCATCGTGAGGAACCTCTTGCTTTCGGTCAATGATACGGATCTGTGAGCAGTAGCACAGCAGTTAGCACCCTTTCATGTCCAGCCAAATCCAAGTGCTGCATGAAAAGTAGCATCGTACCTGATCCAACGTGTTAATCGAAGGGGAGAGACCGCCGTGGACACAGAAGATCTTGTCTTCAATGATGGCTGACAGACTTAAATAATCGAAAATCTCCGTGCAGTATCGCCACACGTTCACCGAGCCGTACTTTCGGAGACACTCATCGTAGAAGCCGTACACCTGCGTGATCTGACGACTCTCGTGGTTGCCTCGGATCAATGTAATTCGGTCTGGGTAGCGCACCTGAAAAAAAAAAAAAAAAAAATAAAAAAATATAAAAAAAATAAATTTGAATGATGGATTGGTGAAAAATTTTAAATAATGTTAGCGTACCTTGAGTGACACCAGA
>JALBYZ010000249.1:0-39574 GCA_038050575.1 Globisporangium mamillatum | reverse complement strand
GCGTCACGTGCTGCGTCAAGCGGGTCTCGTTCAAGCTCGACTTGAGCAAGATCATTCCCTAAGCCAGGTGGGACTTTGGGCTCCAGCACTGCCCACGCTGACTCAGACCTGAGCTTTTCAGTCTTGGGAGTCTTGAGATTCCCAAGCAGCAGGCTGCAATTATTTTATCACCCTACCTATTTAACAAGCCACAACTTCTTCATACATTTTCATTGTTTCGACTACGACCCCGGAAAATTCTGCAACGCTGTGTTCTGGTGCTGAGTGGAAATGCCCTTGCAGTGCCATTTTGACACTCGGGTATCTATCCATCCACCCATTTATCTTCATGCAGCCAACTGTGGAAGTTGACATCCAGGCAGCAAAGTACTGAACGATTTCTTCCGAAGCCCCCCCCTCTCCACTTCAACAGCTCTAAAGCTCAATTGTGTCAAACGAGCAAGCTCCGAAAATAATCCCGGAGCTGATGAGACCGCGGCTTCTTAGCTCATAAAATTCTAAAGCACCGTCGACAAGCACTAGTCCTCAGAAATGAATGAGTGAGTGAATAATGAATGAATGAATGAAGACGCAGCAGCAGCAATTGAATCAGGAATCGCTCTCTCCTGCTTCTTGTCAATGGAATCGCAAAAGCGTAGCGACACACCCGTTTAGTCGAATCGCATCGAAAATGGTGGCCTGAGTGAGCCCTTTTGAAGCCATCGACATGTCTCTATTGCGCGCGTCGCATGTTCTTTCGTTCCGTATTTTACGTATTTTGGGTATGTCGATCCTTTAATTTTGGGATACTACTTACTAAATTACGATTTTCGACGAGCACAGTGCGACACATTCGCAAAAGCCCACTCATGGAGTAATCATTTCGCATCCGCGTCGCGTGGCCATCATCACCATCATCCCCGTGATGATGAGCCCGTCTTCAAAACATTTCTCCACAACCAGTGAAGCAGGAGGATGTAGGACTGACTCTGGCGATTATGGAAAGACCGTAAGCGAGCCGTTTACATAGAGCGTTATGTGCGTGTGCGGTAATATCTATCCGCCTGCAGTTCCTGAGCGAGTGCCAAATGCCGAGAGGATGCTCGCAGTCGTTTTCGTTCCACGACGGGCAATTGCCTGTGCGCAATCAGGGTACGAACCCTGTCTGGACGTTTTTGGGCTGGTGAGCGTAAACAATCGGTTGCCGTGTAAATTACGCTGCTTGATCACGAATGACCTCGCGAAATGAGTATTTTGCGCGAATTTAATCGAGTGTGCCAGTCAAAAACTCAACAACACTGATAAATTTCAGGATTTTGTCAAGCGTTTGGCGATCTTCTGGAGAAGGGAATCTCGTTGTTGTTTGGCAAAATAATTTTCGCACTCCGCTCACATCTCCACAGCGAAGAAGAGCACCATCGTCGCTTTCTTCTCTCTCTCCGCTCACGCAGTCAATCAGTTGGCTTCGTCCCTTTCGATTTCCAAAAAGTGAATCAAAAGATTCAACGTTCTTTTGTTTGGATGGAGATGGTGAAAACGAATGGGTTTTATCTGATTTTTGCGGATATTTTCACTGTAATGTTTTCAAACGGATCGTAGATTTCGTGCAATCGGACACGACAGGCTTTATTTTGGGCTGTTGGACAGCTCAAAAGGATCGCGTAGTTTTCTTTTTGCTTTCATGTTTATGATTGGATGTTCTTCGTCGATTGAAATTTCTCGCATATGATCTCATCAAGCGCAAATCCCCTTGAAACAGCCTTTTTATGGCCTTTACAGAGGTCCACCGTGCAGACACGCCTCTGTGCAGTGTTTGGCTGCTTTTGCCAGCTTTGTCTGTAAAACCCAGTCGCTCTGTCACTAAAACCCCTGCCAATATAATGCAACTAGTTGTAGACACTGTGTGTAGAGATGTATCCTCGTCCAGCAAAATCTCCCAATAAAAAGGCTATTTAAACGATAAGAAGGGAATACGCAAGTTCTGCCCAGCCCAGAACAAGAGCGAGAAGAGCTGCTGGGAAACAAAAGCAGCACAAGCCAACAAGAAAGCAAACAAGCAAGCGAACAAGCAAACAAGCGCACAACAAGCTCGCACTACGCAAGTTGGCAGAGACGATAGAAGAAGTTAGAAAGCCTGCATTTCCTCTCTGTCGCCGTGCGTGCGGCCATCACTACGAGCAGATAGCAGCAGATAGCAAGCAGGTAGCAAGCAGCCGCCGCCATGCCGGACGTCGCCGTCGCGTCCGCCCCCAGCAGCGCCAGCTCCAGCGCTACGCGCCGCCGCCGCAACCCACTCGAGAGGCGGCAGTCCGCGCCTACGTCCTCGTCCACCTCTGCGGCCGCGCAAGCCCGCAACAAATCGCCCTTCCTGTCCGCGTTCGGCTCCGACGCCGCCGCCGGCAGCAACATCTTCACAATGGGGCCGAACGGGCTCTCGTCGTACACTGAGACCGAGGCAAACACGATGCTGAACAGCACGACCAACATGGGCGGGCTCTTCGCGACCAACGACGAGTTTGTGTGCTACGGCGACCGCGTCTGCTTCCTCTGCGAAGGCCAGCTACTGGCGCTCACGCGCAAGTTCAACCTCACGTACCAGCAAATGGTGCTGCTGGGGCTACTCACACTCTGCTCGGGCGGCATGTTCGGCGTCGCGGGGCTGCTTATCTGGAAGAAAGGGCTGCTGCGCAAGCGCTACGCCGCGCTCTTCTCCGACGCGATCTACGCCGAGGACGACGAGCCCATCACGGCCGACACGAGCGCGGCGCTCGCAGCCACAGCCCAGACCAGCGGCAACGGCACGATCTACGGCGCCGACATGATGTCGCTCGCCGCCAGCGGCTCCAAGCTCGACGAAGATTCCCAGTACACAACCCACACCAACCGTCCTGATCGCGGCGAGAGCCGGCGCAGCAGCATCGCCGAGACGGTACCAGGCAGCACAGCGAGCGACGTGAATGGCGGTAACGGCAGTGGCTTTGGGGGTGACAAGGGCGACCCAAGGAAACCCGTGACGTTCCGCATCTTCGAGTACGACCCGCAGACCCAGTCGATCCGGCTCGACAGCGTGGGTAAACCCGTGCGGTTCGGTGCGCCGGTGGTCGTGGTCCACGCCGCGACCCACCGCGCGATCAAATACAAGCCCCACAAAGGCGCGGTGACGCTCAGCAAGCCGCTCATCAACCTGCATTTTCAGAAAGACGTGATGGCGAACCTGCCGAGTCTGCAGAAGTCCAGTATGTACAAGGGCGTAGTGCTTAAGAAGAAGCACGCGCGGCCGCAGAGCCTCTCGTCGCTGTTCACGTCGAGATTCCGGAGCAATACCAACAACAACAACAATTCCAGCACCAATTCCCCGATCCAACTCCGACACACGGAGCTGGCACCGGCGCCGCGGTCCATGCCGGTGTCGCTCGACATCGCGCACTCGTCACTACGGCCGCAGTACCGGATCCGAGGCCGTCTGGGGTCGGAGCAGAACGCCGGAGACCTGACCCAGCGGCGCAGCATGCGCTCGATGACCACGGACCAGCCGCCACAGATGAACTCTTCATCAAGCAATGAGTTCGGAGTGGCAGGTCGAGGCTCAGGTCCTCCGCAACAGCCACAGCAGCACGACCGCTTGTACAGAAGGTTCTCCGAGTCGTGCGTCACGCTCGCGCACGATGTTGCCGACACGATCAACGAGTCGCTCCACCGCCAGCGCGACCAGCGCGAGGAGAAGAAGCGCATGAAACAGCTCATGAAGGACCTGCCCAACATGTCGTTCTCGTACAGCGCCGGCAAGTACTTTATCGCGAGCATCCAGCCGGTCAAGCACAAGGGCAACATCAAATCGAACGGCAGCACCACGAGTCGAGGCGTGAGCACGAGTAGCGGCAGTGGCAGCAGCGGCAGTGACACCTTCAACATGGTCAACGCCGCGGCGGAGGAGAGCTTTCTGCGCTGGGGTGCGCCGATGTCCATCATCGCGGACTACAACGGCAAGGCGTGCGGCATTCGTCCGCGCCAGTACTACAAGGACTGCCAGCTATACCTGACGACCGAGACGTCCCAGGCGACGATGATCCCGCTGCGTGAAGACGGTGACCTGCAGTCGATGGCGAAAGAGTCGACGCGCCTGCTCGCGCACATTGAAAAGCGCCAGGTGCAGCTCTCTATCGGCACATACAACGTGTGGATGATGCCACGCATCGTGAGCGCGTTCACGAGCGTCTCTCCGAAGAAGAACACGCGCGCGCGACTGATCTCGGACGTGCTCCCGCCGTGCGACGTCTGGGTCTTCACCGAGTGCTTTGACCATCGCGCGCGCGACATCTTGCTCGACAAGCTCAAGGCCGCGGGCTACTTTTACTTTTCGCCTACCGTGGGCCACAAGCGCTTGAAACGCGAGAACATGCGCAAAGTGCTGAATGGCGGCGTGGTGCTCGCGAGCAAGTACCCAATCGTGACGGTGCGCATCAAGCTCTTCAAGGAAGCATGTTTGGGTGCCGACAAACTCGCGGACAAAGGTGTACTATACTGCAAGATCCTCAAGGACGGGCTACCGGTGCACATCTTCTCAACCCACTTGCAGGCGTGGAGCGACCCGGCATCGCGCGCGATGCGTCGCACGCAGATGGTGATGATCGCAGACTTCATTCGCGCCATGGGCATCGACGAAGTGAACGACCCGGTGATGATCGTCGGCGATCTGAACGTCAACTACTGGCTCAACAAGACGGACCAGGAGTACGACGAGATGCTGGAGCTCTTTAACGCGAAGGACCCGTCCGTGGTGATCACGCAGCGCGGCTCGACCACCATGGCGACGCGCGACTTCAAGCTCACACGCCAGTTCAGCTTTGACCCGCGACTCAACGCGCTCGCCGCCGACGGGCTGAGCACAGACGGCAGTCTAGAGCTGCTCGACTTTGTGCTGTACTCGAAGGCGCACCGGCAGCCGTCGAGCGCCAAGAGCTGGATCGTACCGCTGACCACGAGCACGCCGTGGAACTGGCGCAAGCAGCCACAGTACAACCTCTCGGACCACTACCCGGTCGTGAGTTCCTTCACGTTTGACATGTAAAACAATGAAAAGAAAGATGACGAAAGCGAGGGAAGGATGAGAAATGGGACAACCAATCTGGCAATTGTAGAACAGCAGCAACAAATGGATATACTACACTGTACTTGTGTACCAAGCAAAACAATATGGAAAAGTAATCAATGCGAAGGAGAGAGTGAATAAGGAAATGGGAGAAATCAGCGTCCTGCTGACTGTTGTGCTTCGCTTTAGCGAACTGGAAATGATGGTGATCGATGATCATGCTTGTCATGTGGTACCTATCGAAAGGTGATGATGTAGGTTTACCTATAAACTGTTTATAGGTTGTAATATAGGATAACCTATAGCCAAGGGGGATGTGCCCAGCTTTTGCTGTTCTCAATCAATTCAGCTGTTTGCCAACCTGTGCAAACAAATCCGAAAAGTCTGGGAAACGAGTGGAGTGTAGTGACCCTACTGGAACTTCTGAGAATCCGTGAAGCTTGAACACCACCACGCCCATGTGTTTCTTGGTGTAGCACGAATTGACATCCATCCCTCCCAGTAAGTAATACGAAGTGGGCTCGTGTCGTGATTTGGGGTGCATGAGTCAACTTGATGGTGAAATCACATGCTCACAGGATCGCTCACAAGCGAGCATAGTTCGTTTGGTCAAATCTAAACTCCAGATCCACGGAGTTTGATGAAAAGCTGGGAAGTTGCTCGTAGTTGGGCGAGCGTGAGAAAACCCCTGCGCAAGTCGTCTAGTTGCGCTTGCTGCTTGAGCAACAAGCAAGTTGCGCACACGTTGCAAGAGCAAGAGCAAGCAGACTTGCTGAGTTAACCCTCCAGCAACACCCTCCCTCCGACAACAACAAACCGAACTGACTGACTGGAGGTGCAGCTGAATATTGGTCCTGTATTTTTTCTGCTAAAATCCTGCATACTTTCAGCTCGTTTGATTATATTGATATCGCTTAATGAAAACCTTTCTAAAAATCAATTTAATGCCATACGCATTAAAAAGGGCAGAAAGAACCCGCTCGAGGGGAAGGGGAGGCCATCTCCGTTGAAATCGGCCAGTAAGGCCAAAGACGCACGCAAACGCGAAACTGGCCTCCGGCCCCGTCTGTTTCTTTTCGGCCCGCTCTCCTCTCTCTCATCAGCCACCACCACTCGGTAATAATCATCAACAGCGACACCAGCGAGACTCACACAGGAGAAGCGTGAAGCGTTGAGGCCCTCGACAGCCGCAGCAGCCCCCACTCGCCGTCGGTCAGCACCACACGCACCATTACGGCAGGCATTCGTATCCAGCGGCGCCATTTGCTTCTTTTTATTTTTCTTGTCAATCAACATCCAACAGGGTCCACAGCGTAACGGAAATCCCCAGCGTAACGGAAATCCCCAGCGTAACCGCCAGTCCGTCCGCAACCCCAAATCCCAATATGAGCCTCTTCTTCGGCCGCAAGTCGTCAAAAACCACAACAGCCGCATCCGCATCCACAGAGGAGCTGGTCCGGCCGCGGCTGGCCAAGGCCCAGAGCACCGACACCAACCGTTTCAGCCGCCATTCCAGGAGCTCCATGGACCGTTCGAACACCAACGGTAACGACCGCAACGGCGCCATGCGCAACTCGATCGTGTCCGCGTCGCCGTCCTCCGGCACGATGCGCGGCAGCGCCAATAACTGCCCCCAGTCGGCGTCGTCAGGATCCTCGGCGCTACTGCACAAGTTCCAGGGCGAGCACCCCGCGTCCGCGCCGGTGGCGGTAGCGAGCTCATCGTCCAAAACTTCTTCTTCTTCTTTGTCGTCGTCGTCTTCGCGTGGACGCGAAGCCCGCCGCAAGCCCATCATCGTGCACTACGAACAGTCCCCGGCGCTGGACGCGCGCAAGCTGCAACTGCAGCTTGACATGGGCGGCAAGGGCTCGTCCGATTTGCACCGCACCACCAACGGCATCGAGAGTTCGCAGCGCACGTACTCGGTCGATTGCGACGCCGACGAAGCGCCATTCGATGTGGAATCGGCCATGGCGGGCTTCATGGCGTCATTTTCGCCATCCAAGAAAGGCAGCAACAGCAGAACCAGTACAAAAAAGAAGAGTATTCAAAGCTCTAGCGGGTCGCAAGACGGCTATTTGAAGAGCCCTGTGAGCGGTAGTGGCAGTGGTGATATCCCGACGAGAGCGTCAGCGACTTTGTCTGCGACGATGCGGACGCGCTCGAACACGTTGCAGCGCATCTCAGTGAACTTCACGAGCAGCCAGCGCCACGCACAGCGCGCTGAGCTCAAGGCGAAGAAGTACGACGTCGAGTGGCGCAACGACCAGGACTCCATGTGCTGCCAGGTCTGCTACGCGATGTTCACCAAGATCTCGCGCCGGCGCCACCACTGCCGCGTGTGCGGCGATCTCGTGTGCGGCGACTGCTCGATCGACCAGGTGATGATCCAGGGTCGCTTTGAAGCGCCAAAGCGCGCGTGCGTCGCGTGTGTGACGCTTCTGCAGGTGATGAAGCACACTGGCGACCCACGCGTGTCGATAGACGGAGTTAGCAACAGTAAAGCAGCAGCAAGCAGTTCAAATAGCAACCTGCTGGTGACCCCACGGTACCACGATCGTCTCGGTGAGGTGCACCGCGTAATGACCGCCGGCAAGAAGTCCGAGCGCAGAGGCAGCACGCAGACCGAGATGTACGTGATCTCAAGCAAGTGGCTGCGCAGCTGGCTCGCGTTTACGCAATCCACAGACGGCCCCAACAACCAGTTAGATACCAGTAGCCACGGTGGCGACGCGTTTAGTAACTTCAGCACAGCGTACAGCCCCAACAACAACAGTAGCCATGGCGGTATGGGAGCGCCACCGCCAGGGCCGATCGACAACATGCCGCTCCTGGAGCTCAGCAAAGGCAAGCTCGTGAAGCGACCCGAGCTCATCCGCGACGACAGCGTGGGCAATAGCACCGAGGACGAAGGTGACTACCAGCTCATCTCAACCGAGGTCTGGGAGGTGCTGCAGCGACTCTACGGCGGTGGGCCAGCGATTCGCGTGGTCAGCAACGACGGGTTTCGTGACTGGATCGTCGACGTGTACGCACTGCTTGCGACCGCTGCGTCCCACGTTGCGATCTTGCCCACGGTCGAGCACATGCTCGTAACGCGCCACGAAGCTGCGATCGTCACGCGCGCGTCCTACATCTCGGTCGAGAAAGCGGCGCTGATCTCCAGCGGCGGCTACGAGTCGATCAACATCTTGGCGCAGAGCGCGCGAGCCAGCTTCAACACTGGCGGTGGGAATATTGACAGTACTGGTAGTGGTGGCGCGCGACGACAAAGTGTGAGCGCTCCGTCGCTGGTAGACCTGGCCGTGAAATCAACGGCAGCCGGCAGCAGCAGAACAGAGCGCGCCTCGTTCACGACGCGGGCGTCCATGAGCCAGGCGCGCATTCGCCCAAACAGCCCACAGTTCGGCAACAAGAAATCAAGCAGCCAAGCCCACTACGAGTCTTCTTCCTCGGGCTCGCGAATGCGCGCGACAGCGCCGCAGCAGCAACTGGCGGAGGACGCCGCAGCTGCTGCTTCGGGAACCAACGTCCGCGACAGCAGCGCGGCAACCGCGGCGTCCGCGTTCGCAGTCGCGATGAAGCAGGCGCGTCTGAACGCCCAGAAAGCCATCGACGACCGCTCGCGAGCAACCGCAATCAATATGTAAGTTGTGACGCGACCATTACCAGCCAATCAGTCAGTCAATCAATCAGTCAATCAGTCAAGCGACCATCAAGGGTCAGTGTAGCCATGTTATTGCAACTTGTGAGTCGCTCATCTGATAATATAAAAGTATCTTCTGTGACATGTGTAAATCCTCGCTTGCCAGCCCAGCCAGTCATTTGCATCGAGTCGCTTGCCATTACTGTTATAGACCTACCTACCTCTCTTTCCTATTAATATGCTGTTGCCAGTCCTTTTGCCTCTTCCGAGAAGCAACTCACGTTTGAGCCGTGAGACCCTCCTTCCGTGTGAGCTTCAATACGCTTCATATCCATTCACACGACCACGTTTGCTTTGAGCCCCGCGATTCAGACTTTTTTTGCATGAGGGACCTCGCCGCTATTACCACGCCCGCCACTCACGGCGATGATCGCAGAGACGAGAGCCTGCGACGCGCGAATCTCTACGGCGTGTCCTCCGCCAAGCGCCTCCCGCAGGTGCACCAGCTCGTGGAGTCCAAGAAGGACGTGCGCGTGAGGAAAGACCTGCTGCTTTTAGCAAGCATCCGACAATTTGGAGACTCGGAAGAGTGCCAGCGTGATCCCCACTATCATTTCCATGTGCACGAGGACGAGCTCAATGACCGTAAGCACCGCGAGGACCTGGGGCTGCGACCGCCGCTGGATCGTATCCAGCAGATGCAGGACCTTTTCACTACTGTACCAAAGGACCTACGCACGAAAAGCCAAGTGAACAACCAGCACCAGCAAGGCGAAATAGAGATGACCAACACCAGTGTCAAGAAGCGCGAGTGGCGAGTCGGGTACAATAACAACCCGCACGGAGACTCGCGCGGGGCGCTGAACGGAATGTTTGAGCCATTCGACTCGGTCCGCGAATGCACTCTCGTCACAAAAGACCAACTACCACAGACACCGTTGCTCTCGGTCACAATCGCGTACCCGGTGCTCCCCACCAGTCCCGAGAATGTAGCAAGCGACATGCAACCTTTCGATGAAGAAGCTGCACGGGACGAGATGGAGCACAAGACGAGCGTTCGCCATTATGAGCCTGCAAATGGTGATGACAACAGTCAGGAAGGTGAAACCACGCCATGGTGTCCAGCGTCCTACTCAACCATTCATGTCAAGTGCAAGTCAAGTCTCAATCACAAAGCTGCACCAGCTTTGACAGTGACTCAGACCCATCCATTGCGCAAAGTTTTCACCTATGACAAGGAAAAAGGCGTTGCTCGTGCACGGAAAGCACCGCTCAGCGTAGACGAGAAATGCGTCAAGAAGAAACAGAGTCTACTCGCCAAGGCGGCGGCGTCCTATGCGCGCATTCGCCAGCAAATCGACCGCAACAAGGACCCCAAGCTGCGCTACTCCTTACCTGTGGAAGACACGTCCAAGAAGCGCGCGTATCGACTCGGCCTTGATCCTGTGCCTTCGACTTTTGAAGACATGGCTGCAGTGACTGGCAGCGGCAGCATGGAGCACAGCTCCCTCGCAGCTTCTTCCGCAGCTTCCTTCTCAGCCCCATACCCTGAGAAACTCAAGTTTCGCCCATGCTCGGCCGCTGGGAATGTCCCATTCCGTTCCAGCTCGTTGCTGAGCAAAGCGCATTCTAGCACCAGCTTCTTGGAGCCTGCACCGAGCGTGGGCAAAGTCGCTGGGGCCAAGCGACGCCCGCACTCCGCTAGTGTCTGCTACTTGAAGAGCTCCACCATTTATTGCGTGGATGCGCTGAACAACGTCACAGCTCCAGCATCGTCAGCATACTCCCCACAGCAATCCAGTTTGGAGAGCGAGCAACAAATGGGCTCGGATTTTGGCAGCGTCCTGGACAAGGAGCGGCGCAAGCGGCGATGTAACCAGGACCAGACGCTGGCCATGCTTTCCAAGTGAGTGTTAACGTGTTTAGGTGTCCAAAATCTGTTGCGTATGCCCGTCAAATGACTAACAGAGTGCTTGTCGTCATGCTTACACTAGGCGAGGCTTGTTCCACAATTTGCTTGTGCCACAGGTCTTTGCGCGTCTGCGCCGTGAGTCGCTCAAAAACCTCACGCGGCGTCTCCAGTACGCACAGTTCGAGAAAATGTCGATGGAGGACTACATGAGCAGCTGTGGGATGCAGACGATTGTCAGCAACAATGTTCTCACTGAAACGCAAGAGTCGAGTTTCCGAATCGATCCGTCATCTCAGCTTGTACAACCAGTGAGCTCAGAAAACGGACTTGCTGGAGTAGCTTCTTTGGACCAGAACGCCACAGCCGGGTCTGCAAAGATCATGTTCACAACAGCGCCATCGATATTGAGTGGCGGTGGTGGGATTGCATCCATAAATGCTACTACGAATACCTCATTATTGGCGATGCGCAAGATGCTCTTTGTCACTCGCCAGCAGTTCCACATCGCGCTCGAAGCGTTCAACATGTCGCCCTCGGACGTGAACCTGCTCTTCTCGGCGCTCGACGTCGGCGTGGAAGACCATGTCGCGCTCTGGGAAATCCTCTGCGCCGTGGAGAAACTCCAGGACGAACACGCGCAGCTGAGGCGCTCGCGAGTGCAGATCAAGGTGCGAGATTTACCAAAAGATCTGGATTTGCTGCGGAATTCGTTCAGAATTCCCAATGTGACGCATTCGCCACTTGAAGTCGCTCAGGAGAGCGAAGAACAGCCTTGAGACAATGACGCTGTCTGCAAATGAAGAAACGCAGCCAGTGCAGAAAACACGAGCAGGTCATGTGGATTCAAGCCTCCCCATCGAATACACAAGGAAGTCGAATCTGCCAAATCGTCAAGCTACAACTGAGATGTATTATCGCAGACGGGGATGGATACATACACAATGTGACTTCTAAGCTGACCTCTTCGATTTCCTTCGACGCAAAGAAGTCTATCCACTTTCTTTTCTTCACAAGCGCACACATTTACACGTACTGTACAGGTAATTCAAACGACGAAATGCCAGGCTTTCACTGCATGATCACTTCGCGACTGGATGGCGGCGGTATTCTTCTATCATCACGTGGTGATGTCCAGTCGGTTCGCCCGAATGAAAATTCCGTGGTCTGGAGCGCAGCTGAAATACTACAGAGACAAAAGAGAGCCAGGATCCGGTTAGAAATACGATTCAACGCAATCCGATCACGTCAGACTATAAAGAACATCAAAAGTTTACCTCGATGCCTTTCACGGTCCCATTGTTCTTGCCTTTCTTCTCGCACAACTCGATTCCGATCCACGTCCCTGTCGCGAAATTCGCTGGACCGACATACCGAACGACGCCTGGAACGCTACCAACGTTGATGAACTTTCCGACACCAAGCACTGCTCCACCAACATTGACGAGACTGCTGGTATTTGAGTTGCGCCGCTGCTTTGTTCGTGATGTCGAGCTTCGATCGTCCCTACTTGGCACGCGCGACCCGCCAGGCTGATGGTGTTGCTGACGATGTTGCTGCGACACGTTCTCGGGGGTTTCTTTGCGCTGACCATGGATATCTGTCAGCGAGTGCATTGAAGAGCTTCGATTGCGCCTCACCACCATCTCCTGCGATGTTCTACTGTCTTTTTTCTGCTCTTCAATCGCGAACTGTCTCGGGTTACGGTACCCACTCATACCTCTGTTGTTGTTTCTGCTGTTGGAGTTACTCGCCTGAGAAGCACCTTGAGATGAAGATGATATACTGTTAACAGGCAGTGAGCGACGGCGACCCAGATTCACGTTTTTCTTTCTGGTGTTCGGCATACTCTCTTCCGAGACGCTGCGCTCAAATCCAACACGAAGGCGTTCTGGGATGCTTTTCAAGTCGAAGAGCACCACACCTTTCGGGATTGTTTCTCGCACGGACGAAGCGGGGTGGAAATCGTCGTCAAAACCCTCGTTGTTGTTGCTTGCGTCGTAAATTCGAGTCGAGTTGCCCTTCTTCAATGCGGATTTCGTTGGGATGACGCCCATAGCAACCGTGATTGGATGTGGATCGGATGTTGGCGCGGCAAATCGTAGATACCCTTCGGACTTTGGAAGCAAGATCGAAGGCGAAGAACGTTTCCTTCCTCCAAGTTGCTCCTGAGCTGTTTGAGCCTCAAGTGACGACTCCATCTCTTGAATCAGCTCATTGTACGCCAGCACATCTGATGCGCATGTACTTGCTTTACGGCTGAACATTGACGCGTCTGAGCGCTGCGAATACTCCGAATTCTCCCATGAGAACTGTGACACTTGGGAAACACAGCTTGGTGTTCGATGCATCTTCCCGCTCTGACTATTCGTGGGGTCGCTGGAGATCCCAAAGAGAAACAAGTCCCGAACCGTGATGTCCTCGGAGCTTGGCGGAGGGGTCGGTAGCTGATCAGGAACCGCTTCATGGGCAACAATCGACGTGCTCGGTGAACTTGGTGCTTGGAGAAGCATTGGAGATTGGATCGAGAACCCGATACTGCGGTCAAGGTTGGACTGACATTGCGGGGGAATGTACATCGTAGTCTTCCCATTGTTACTGACCACAACGTCGCCGAAAGGCAGCTCGGAGTCAGAATCGGGGTTCTGTAACTGCATCTCTTCAAACTGATCCCTCAATTCAGGACACTCGAATCGCATCTTTCGACTCAAAGTGCGCAGCTCCAGCTGCTTGTACTCCTCTTCGAACGCGTTTGGCTCGGTCGGATCTTGAATTTCCGGTTCTGTATCTTCTTTAAGACGAAAGCCCGAGGCATCTTGAAGGATCGCCAGCTCGTGTTTGGAGTTAAAATTGTTGTTCTCTTCCAGTTCAAATGCTAGGTTTTCCTCCGCTTCTTCTTCGTCATCGTTGTCATCGTTGTCATCGAAAGCGCTTGCGGGAATAAACTCGAGGCCCATTTCAAGCAATCCTGAGTCTTGTCCGATGAGAGGATACCATTGTGGACTGCAGCTCACGATTCCCGCCTGGTCCTTTGCTTCTTGGTCATCGTCGTCATCTTCAGTGCTGCTCTTTGATGATCGATCCTGGAAGAACTCGAGCAACGACACTTTTGCAGTCGAGACGACGAGGATGCCGCACACGACCTCGATCACCAACTCCGTATTGGCTGGCAAAGAAGCAGGCGATGAGCGGCTCCCCAATGGAATTGAGAAATGGCCCCGCATGAGGTTTCTCGAGTGGTCATCTTCACGTCGCCAGACTGGATTCTTCATGTTCCCACCGATGTTGCGTCTCGATTCAAAGACGTCGCTCAGGTACTCCCGCCTCCAGAACAAATAGCAGCGAATGTGCAGTCCGTGGCGATCATACATAGACTCGAAGTGTGATCGAAACGACAACTGTCGCGCCTGGTAAATCCATAAATGAAGGTCTCCGTCAGGAAGAAGCGCATTGCTCTGGCGGCGACGGCGGTGCATGGGCGCGATCAGCGCACTCGCGCTCGGACCAGTTGCCGCAACTGTTGATTGGCTCTCGTTGCTGGACTTTCTCGATCGCGAAGACTTCTTTGGCGGCAATTTCGAGACGTCGCTTGCGCTAGCAGGCAAATCAAAGCGCAGCTCGCGGGTGAGGAACTGTTCGACGTCGTCGTGCTGCTCCTCGGGTTCTTCCGGCTTTTGCTCCTGCAGAAGCTGCTTCTCAAGCTGTTGCTGGCGGAAAAAGAGCGTCTTGAGCACGTCTTCGTCCTCCACCGCTTCTTGCTCTTCGTCTTCTTCTTCCTCTAACAAGAGCCACCTGTCGCACTCGGCGTCTTCTTCTTCGCCACCGTCTTGTTTTTGCGGTTCATCCTCCATTCTGAAATCTTCATAGTCATTCTCGTGGTCGTCGATCGGCTCGAGAGGCTCGAGATCCTGCAAATCCAGCGGACCAGCGCTCATGGTTCTTGAGATGTAACTGCGACTTGAACCCGCACTGTCATCACCATATTCGCACTCCTTCATGCGGTCAAATACGCTTAGACTCGGGTTCGCGATCGTCGGACTGAAGCTCGCGCCGTCCATCGCCAGAGCGGAGGAAGCCGACGACGACGCACCTGAAGACGATGACGACGCGGCGTGACCGATGACACGCGGCCGCAGCATCTTCTAACAAATGCGCGCTCGTGTCTCTCTTCTCACACACGCGCAAGGCAAACCTGCTGTGCGCTCGCCTTGGCAGATGCGAAAGTGGAAGAAGCAGAGAGAGAGATTCAATAGAGCACGTGCGCCGCAAGCACGCACGAAAGCCTCGGGTGATGGCGTGTGGAGTGTGCTGAATGCGGAATGATGATGGCGGAATGCGGGCATCAATCGCCAGAAGACAGAAGGGGTCCTTTCTGCCGTTCGCTCGCGAGCAGGCGCCATTGCATTTGGCTTGAGCAGGAGCAACGCGTCCGCGCAATCAGGGAGAGTATTCTCGTATATTGAATTTTCGTGGGATGAAGTATCTGGCTCATGATTTATCAAGGTTTTTCATTTGTTATATTTGGTTTAAATAGTTGTAGTATTGGAAAGAAAGAGGGTACTTTAGTGTAGTGAGGTAGATAGATGCAAAAATGCATGTGTGAGAGAAAGGGCATATATGATCCAAATGCACTTCAACATCGAACGGGTTTAACGAATAATAGAAAATCCGAGAATGTAGTTTCCCTTTTGAAAGCGATTGACTGGCTTCGGGTTATGGAAACAGAAAATCTATATAAACTAACTCCTGTATAAACTAATATATGCGATAAATAGCCAGAAGCAGTCGCAAGAATGGAGCACAAAAATACTTTCGAACTTTGTGACGATTGTTTTTCGATTCGAAAGAAACAGACAAGAGAGAGTGGGCCGGTTGTATTTTGGCGAGTTCAGCGTGACGCTGACATATTCTATTCCGTAGGCCCAAGTTCACGCACAAATGAATCAAAAACCTCCACCGCACACCCCAGAAAAGAATAGCGCAGGCTACTCGGTAGGTCGAATTACGCGTGGAGCTCTCCGTGACTGCACATATCGTTTTCGTTCGTTCGTGTACTGTCGGGCTCAGTTTGAGTGACTGGTGACAGATCTGTGATCTGCCACAAGCTTAACAGGCAGGCTTGAAGCAAAGAGGCCTCACGCTCAATGTCGCTCGGCACGTGCGTGAAGCGGAAGAGATGATGAAGATGGTCACGGCTCTCTCTCTCTCTCTCTCTCTCTTCATATAAGATTGATGAGGGTGTCTGACGTTTGAATGGCAAACGTGGGGCTCAGGAGCGAGCAATGCACGAGAAAAACCCACTTGGTTGCCAAAACTTCGACTTTAGCATGAGGACTGCGTGTGAATTCCAATGGCACGAATCGTATGGTGGCTGCTTTCTGGCCAGAGAAAATCTCTTTTTCTATTCGTCAGGGGGGGTGGCTTCATTCTATCAGTTTCGTGAGAGAACCAAAAAGTATCTTTCGATTCAGCGCATGGTCAATTTGCCTGATGGAGGTTCGCGGCAGACTCGTGGTCCAAGACTCCCTGGACAAAGCGTCCATCGATGATGGTTGCGATCAGAGCCAATGCTCTTTGCTATGGCATCCTTAAGTATGCCAGCGTGATGTGACTTGAAGTCAAACGCTGTAGCACCAAGTAAACCGGATGCTGAGAGGTTAGCTATCAATTCGCAGTCTCAGGAATGATCCATACGTATCACCACCAGTGACGAACAGTATAAATCCAAAATTAATTTGAGCATTTGTGACTATTTTTAAATTGAGAAGCAAGGACGCAAATAGATCATTGACCCAAGCAGCTTCTCGAGTCTTGCGCTTTCTCAAGCCGCCCGATTTCTCAACCAGGCATTCTCCTCTCCTGGTAGTTTTTTCAATTGTCTATTAAATAGACGAAACAAACCCGTGGTGGCTATGCTCTACAGCCTTTGCAAATCGGTGATTCATCACTTTGGTCCATTTTGGCACCATTCTCCACCAGTACGTACACGCAATGGTTTAACATTAAGTATTATTTATGTGTCCTACGATATGAGCAGCTTCAAAACCAGTCGCTCGACGAGCACAGGTTTGCTGAGCTAGAAGGAACGACCATTCCAAAGACGCTTCAAACTGTATTGGCAGTGCGAGAAGCTCCCGGAAGGTCAGTGGATGGCCAGCAACGTATACTCAGCGCTCGAGTACGCGTTCTCCGTTCTCCAAGAGCGGCAGAAGATAACTTCAGACGTCGAAGTTGCCAGATTCTGCGCCATTCTGTCCCGATTCCAGCGGTATTTGCGCACTGCGGTCTCCGAAAAGTCGATTTTTGAGCTGGCGAGAAGCCGCCAAGTTGCCGAGTCGCACCATGTGCTCTACGCAGAACTTGACCGCTTGCTCGACATGCTAGGCGTGACTGAGGCGGACCCAGTTCGTGTGTGGAGGAAGCCTGGCGGTGAGGATGCAACTGCCGGTAGCAACCAGACGCTTGGCTTGAACATCGTTTCGTCCATCTTCCAGTTCCAGAGGGGAACCGAGTCCTCGAGCACAACTAGTGTGGTGACGCTGAACTATTTTGATGGGCCGTCTACAAACCACGCGCTCTGGACTCAAGCTGGTCTTGGAGCTTTGGCAATGTCTCCATCGTGGTATCTCTCGTTTCGAGAGGTGTCGTTCAGCGAGTTTGATAAAATCGACCAAGGCGCGTTTGGCACTGTCTACAGAAGCTCGTGGCTCGATACGCTCGTGGTGGTCAAGTTCATGGGGTACGAGGAAGACCCCGACACGATCTCGACCGACCTGAACCACTCGCACGTCCTAAAGTTGTACGGTGCAAACCATGTCGACAAGCGCTACTTCATGTGCGAGTACACCTCGAATGGCGATTTGTCGCAGTACTTGAAGCGCAAGGAAGACGAAGAAGAAGGCAGTAGCAAGAGGCTGGTGTGGCAGAAAATGTACAAGGCTGCACTCGGGCTCCAGTGCCTGCACGGTCAGAACATCGCACACAACGACCTCAAGTGCGACAACATCATGGTGAGCATGGACGGCAAGGCGAAACTGATCGACTTCAGGCTGAGTGCGGTCGTGAACGAGGCCGAGATCCAGATCGACGTGAAGCAGATCGGGGCCGTGAACTGGCGATCGCTCGAGTACCTGGCGGGTAGTCGGCCATCGTTCACGTCGGACGTGTACTCGTTCGCGATGTGCACCATCGAAGCGGTCAATGGGGAGGTGCCGTGGGGAAAGAGCATGTATCCGTTGATCGTACGCCTCAAAATGGAGAAAGGACACCTCCCGAGTCTGCCCGAGTCAACGAATGAGAAGCAGCGGAACCTGATTCGCTTGATGGCAAAGGTGGACCCATCCGAGCGCGTCAGGATGGCGTTCATGGTGGACAAGCTGAACGAGATCGCACACGACGAGAAATCGACGAATGCTCCGTAGCTGCCAGGTAGGGAAAGCAGATCAGTGGAGGCCCAAGTGTTGCGATGTGCATAGTTCAGTGACAACGGTTGGTGCATTCCTTTTTTTAAGACTGGCTGTGACCCATCATTACTATTATCTAGTATCAATATGATGTGCAAGGCGGAGGCTGTACTTCAGAGACGCATAACCGAGAGCCTCACGTCCCGGGGGAGGTATGCCGTGGAATGCAACAGGTTCCTACTTCTGTGCCTACGGGGCTTGTCTAGCAGACACGACTCGCGCATCCTTACTTGAGTCATCGTACCTTGGTTTTGATCAAGATGTCCTTGGGCGTGGGCACCAGTTTTCGCGGTGACGTGACTCTCATGTGGTACCAGAACCTTCGAGCAGCTCGTCGGATCGTTTCCTTATAGGAGCAAAGCACCAACAAAGCCACTAGGGTCCCCAGCAGAACGGGCAACCAATGCCTCTCAAGGCATAATTCGAAAGTCGAATTTGTTTCTTCCTCCTGGGTGTATCTGAGCGTCGTGGACGACAAGACGCACGTGTAGCGCAGACTCTGCTTGAAATATGGGAACACGGGCGTGATCGTGGAGGTGCGAGCAGCGTCACCGCCGGCGCTATCGCCATTGCCAGCTCCAGTGCAACTACTGCTCAGAGCTACAAACTATTTCTTCGTCTCGGTTTAGCAGTGCCACTGGTTGCATCGCCTTCCTATCGACGAGAGTGAGTAGCGACGAGTCCACCAGCAGTTGCTCGCTCCGAAAAGCCGCACCCGCTCATCCAGGTAGACATTGGTTGGTCTGCTCACATTCGGTAGCTTTTCCTCAACGAACTGTGTCCGCAGTACAGCGCCATTGGACCCGTCGACAGCTCTGGATGCTATCGCCTCGAAAGGGGTAGATCCGAAAGTCGTGACCATAAACGAGAGAACAAGCGAGTCGGAGGGCGGTTCGGATTGCCAGTAGGTTGCTGATCGCGACCGAGAACTCGAGCTTCCTCTTGCAACGTAACGTTGATGCGCTGCTCACCATTGGAGGCACCCTAGTAACCAAGTTACTGATCTACACGCACAGAAACCTCAGTTTGGTCGCTGACTCCGTTCGCCATGGCGGGGAATGGCTCGAGCATCGGGTTCTACAGATTGAACGCGCTCAAAGACACACACCATACGCTTGACAGCCTTGCCTTCTTCTCTTGTAAGTATCGGCGGTGTGGTGAAGCGAAAGGCTCGAGCAGCTTTGAATAGGCTGAGCGTGGACGCTCCATCAGTGAACTTCCCAAGACCGGCGAACTGCACGATGATAGCAGACCTTTCGCACACCGCCAAGTTGAAACAGAGCCCGAACGCGACCAGCTGGGTCTTCACCTCCTTCCCGTCGCCTGAGCTACGAGGTGGTGGCATGATAGACGTTTATGATAGCAGCCTACTCGTGCTCTGTCCACTTGAGTTGGACAAGGAGAGATATGTGGCCACGGGAACGAAAAACTCGTGTTCGCACGCTGAGCTGGTGCGACCGAGACCAAGGAACAGCTGCGTGAGACCTTTGTTTGGCCCTGACGTGATCGTTTGTGCGTGTACTTGGACAGCAGCATTCGTCGTATCCACTTTGGCGTATCGACGAAAGCCAAGACCCATGCCGTCGCTAATCGTGAGCAACGCAAGGTCAAACGAGCGAGCGTGACATGTGGATCGCCAACAATACTCGCCGCGCCTGCTTCAATGGTGACGATACTTCAAGTGTCCACTTCCCAGCGACACTATCGCCCACAAGTCCCAAGGCCACATTGACATAAATCGACGGAGAGTTGGCTGTTGCCGCTGTTGCGTGGAAATGCTTTTTGTTTGCTCGCACGAGCTCCCCACCGGCTTGCGTGGGATCTTCAGCAATAGCGACGTCGGTGATACCTTGGTGTCCTGCAGCAGTGGCGTGAACAGCATGCCCTCCGTGCGGGTTGAAAGTCCGCAAGTGTCGTGCCAAGCTCGACTCCCCCTTTATAAGCACTATCATTATCGCGTGGTGTAGCTGCTGAGAAGTCGAAGCGCTCTAAGTAGAAGCTCAGCGAGCCGTCATCAGTGGTGCAGTCGAAGGTAACTCACAGTTCAAAACCAGGTCCACTGGCACCACTGGTCGCGGAAATCAAACGTGCGGTAGAAAATGCTTTGGCGAAAACAGTCAGTCTCGCTAGCTGAAGCTCGAGCGAACTCAGTACGAACGCGTACGTGATGGTTAAAGAAGAAGAACAACAACAACAACAAGCCGAAGGGACTGGAAACTGGAGTGTCAACATGCCGGCCGCGTCGACGCTGACAAATACTTTGTGCGAATGGTTGGCGTCTTGAGAGTCCCCACAGCTGCTCTCGCTGGGGAACCCAAGAACACGCCTTGAGCCATGTGATACTGAGTTACTCGAGGAGCGATGTTCTCCGGAACAAAGACGCCAACCTTGCCGCCGCTGCTACTGCTGTTCCATCCAGATAGCTTGATCTTGAGCTCGAGCGAGTTTGCTGGGCTTGAAACGGACCGCAAGTCGACAAACGTGGGTGCCATGTGCAGCGAGCCGGAATACAGATCCGCTGATACCCCACGGAAAGAGTCGCTGATGCTTGAATAGGAAACCAACGACTCGGAGAGAACTTAGATAACGTTCCACGAGAACCTCATTGACGCTTGAGAAGCACTGTGGTCGACTCGCAGAAGATCAACGATCAACGTTTGTGTCTCTGACCGCAATGTTTAACGTTGTGCACAGAGTCATAACTCGCCATCGCACTTGAACTCGTGAGTACACTGCTCGCGGCTGAATACTGCGCATCGACTTGCTCTGTGGTATCAACTTTGACAAGGCTGCTGAATTCGAGCTTCAGAGGGAGGGAGTTCACACCATCACAGGCTGCCTGTAGATCAAGGATGCAGACGCTCACAGCTCCCGAGCTATCAGTGCGGACTCGCGCACGCGGCAGAGATGCAGATGCGATGGCGTGTACGTACTGGTGGAGAATGGTGCCAAAATGGACCCACCGGGTAATCCACCGCCCTTGGTATGCTGATGGGCTGTCCATAGAGCGTCTGTGCCGCCGGTTTATTTCGCCCATCTCGAAGCCAGTAGGACAAATGAGCGACAGAAACCGAATGGCCAAAGTGAACGACTGAGTAAGCGTCCAGAGAAAAGCGCAAAGTTCTCTCCGAGTTCTCTCGCATTCCTGTTCGGCATTCCCAATGTCAGGAGTCTATTTTTGTCACCCAATCATTCAGCCTCCACGCGTTCGTTACCTTCAAGCCACATAGCAACATGAAGCTGCTTGGTGGAAACTGTAGTTGAGATGGGTCATCAAGTATTGGTTTCAAGGCTTCAATCGAAAGATTCGTTTTGTCGACTGGCCTGAAAGCTGCCACCAAGATAACACGTCTTTGGAATTCAGACCCACACTCTGCATACCACAATCGATTCCAAAGTCACCCCGAAAGGGTTTCCTCTCGCAGTCCTCGCTCCTGAGCCCCGCCCCACGCTGCTCTATGCAAGCGCTACCATTTGTAAAGGGGCATGTACAGATAGATCTTGGAAGCGTGGGCAGAAAGAAGCGACTGCTGTCCACCCAAACTCAATTTGCTGCTTATTTGGAGTTCAAGGGGCGAGCTCACACCCACAGTCGCAGTTAACTCGTTTGGAAATCAAACGAGTGGCTAATGGCGGAAGCACGAAAGGTCGCGACGCCTGGGTGAAATGTATCTTTTCATCTTTGCAACCATCACGATTACTACGAGGTCACCGATACCATTAAGCAAACGAGCGGGTGGGAATATCGACTCTCACTCATGGCGCCAGCGCTGAAGATCAGATGCTACATGTGCCACCTCACGGCACTCTTCGCGCTCGTATTCGTTGTGGTCGTTTCTGCAAAGAGTTCGTCCTCCAGATCCAGCGCTTCAGCACAGGTTGGCGACAGCAGCTCCAACACAGTCTTGGCTATTAGCGACCACGACGAAAAGATCGTTGAGATGCTCACGCAGCTTCAAGATCTGGCCGACGTTCCACTCGAGAAGCTAGGACCAAGCGCCGCCAAGATCGATATTGACGTGTTCGAGGATTCCGGATCTGGGGATGCGAGTGACTTGATTGTCAGCATACTCCAGAGCGAAGAAGCAGATGACGACGACAGTGATGGTGGAGATGATGATGATGGAGATGAAGAAGAGCGCTTTAGTGGCGACGAGTGGGTCGTGGTTGTGCCAAAGACCCATACCCCTGTACCAGGTCTCCCGTTCGACGACGACGTTGAAGCCACGCGTGGAGATCGAGACGACCACACTGTCGCCACTACATTCGCGACTGAGGAGTCACCCACACTGGCACCAACAGAGCCTAAACAACAGCATGCGCTATACACATCGCATCTGTGGCCAGAGTGGCAGCAGCAACAGCAGGGTCGAGACGCTTCAAACGATGACTGGGCGGCACTCTTTGCGCCGAACGGCTGGGGCGTGGACTACCGGCAGTTTGGCCAACGGCAGCTGCTCGGACCGGCGAACCTCGCGGTGCTCACTGCGATGACGAGCGTCATGATGCTGCTGGTGCTGGGCGTTTGGTCGCTCTCGCGGAGAGCGCAGCGGCGACGCGCGATCGAGCGCCAGAACCAGTGGGCTGCCTCTGTGGAGCTGCTCGATGCCATGCCGTACTATAATACCGTCGTGTAGGTTCATTATCATGTTATCAGAAGATCATTGCTGGTTTCGTTTCATTCCGATGCATATTTACACTATTTTATCCAATCACACGTTCTACTATTGAAGAAATAGCGCGATTTTGATTGGTTGAAAAGAATATGAGGACGATGACCATTCGGCACTGCACATTTCCATTTTGACAATTGAGTATGAGCAGCATGGCAAGACGAGAAAGTGACGACGGATTTGACGACGGCTTTGACGATTTCCTGAGCGAGGACGAGGAGGAATGCGCGCTGCAGACGCAAGAGATGGCGGCGCTTGAGCGCAAGATGAAAACCGTACGTGCGTAGTGATAACGAGAGTGGTGGTCATAGCGCTGGCAACGGCGTTCAGCATTGCTTTGTCGACGAGTTCTTGCCATATTTGTTGGATGTCTGTGTATAGCTCTTCGTGTCTGGGATGGATGTGTGGACTCATTATGAGCATGCGTATGTGCTTGAATATGACAGGCGGGCATTCGTGATGGCATCGAGTTTGGCAAGGAAGATACGCTGCAGGAAGGCTTCGACCAGGGCTTCGCGGTCGGCGCGGCGTCGAGCTACCGCTTTAGCGTGCTGCGAGGCGCTCTGAGGTAACTGATGGCAGGCAACGGCCTTCTTTGAAGTGCAGTGCGCTTTAATGCCCTGAGGATTTACTCGCTGTGTATCTGTATATCATGCTATGATATGCCAATAGTACTGCGAAGGCGTGTGGTCTCCTGGAATCACTGAGTGCAGAAGACCAGAGCGCGTGTGAAGACACCATTGTGAGTCTCAAGACACAGGCGATCCAGTGCGCATTCCCGTCCTTTTCATCCACAGAACAACTGCAAGGTGCTTATGCGGTGGCTGTGGACAGCGATACAGTGATTGTCAAGGCCCAAGGCTTGCTCGAGAAGCTCCAGATCAGCGTCCCACTCGCAGACCTTCTCGTCTCAGCAGCACCAGCGAGCAGCTCAAGCGCGTAGAATATCGTACATAACATAGACCAGAATAGAGCGGAGCACGTACACGAGAACTCTAACGCGTGATGGATAGCATATCGCCGATTCAATAGACTATAAGCTGTATTTGAACGGCACTTGATCCACCACTCTTCAAACGAGTCTTCTAGGTATCTCCTAATGCTGCTGCCTGGGCCACATTCGAAAGACTCTCGAGTCGCGGCAACGACTTTGTCCGGTACGGCGCTGTGTGCGGTCGCGTAGTCGCGTGCGGTGAGACTAATCCCCCAATAGCGCTTGGTATCTCCACAGGCTGGCACTTGCCGGTCAGTCCGACTTTTTCCAGACTCGAACCGCTGTCTATCAGGGAAGAAGAGCTGGCATTGTGGTCATCTGGGTCGCTTGGATCCATCGCTGCTTGTCCGTTGGCAATCACACCCGAGAACAGCAATGCCGCTGCGCTGGCACTCTTGGACGGTGTGTTCCCCTGTTGCTGGCTACAACTACCGGACGCAGGCTTCGGTAAACGAAACCCTGCGCGGTAGATAAAGTCTGCAGAGCCCGGCGCATGGTGGACGGGCTCCGCGCTACTCTTTGGACGGAGTCCCGAGTTCCCAGAGCGGCCTCGAATCACAGACTTTGTGTCAATGCGGCTCGCTGCCACGGACGGTCCTGCATTTGATGCAATCCGTTGGCGGCGAAGGCGGTACTCTTCTGAGACCAGATCATCCAAAAAGGAGTTTGCGGACAAAGTCACGCGCGAATCGTCGTGCTCTGGACCACCACTAAACCCACGGATATCGCGGTGAATACCAGACGAAGGTCGTGAAGTTGCTGCTGGATCACCACAATCAATATGCTGCTGCGCGGTCTGCTCGAGCTGCTCGTCGTCGATGGGGCGATCGCACGCGATGCACGTGCCATAGTTCCCCGACCGTTTATTCTGCGGGTTCTTTGGTTTGCCCAGGTTCGGAAACAGGTTCGCGAGTCCAAACTCAATCACAAACTTGAGTTTCCGCTCAAAGCTGTCGCGAAACTCGATTGCGTGCTTATTTGTGAGCAAAACTGGCTGCAGCTGGTCCATGTACATGCGCGTCTTGGCGCAAAAGATTGACGCTTTCGCGAGTCGGAAGTTGTCGAGTACTTGCTGTGGAGGCATCTCCATGATGATCGCGCCTGTCGACGGGTCCACGTACTGCTGGCGCTTGGCTGTAAGCAAGTATTTGTTCTGGTCGATCGAGACACCAGACCCTAGGAATCGAATCACTTTGGTCAGCAGCATAGCGAGCTCAGCCTTCACGTCTTCTTTCACAACGTTGAGGCTAGATGCCGACGGCGCATTCTTCCCGAAATGCTCGAGCTTCAGTCCATATTCAGCCACTGAGAGCGCGAACCTCGACAGTTTGTCCTCCATGCCTTCGGAGCTCTCGGTGATCGCGATGCTGTCCACCATCGTGTTGAGCTGATGGATCATGTTGCTATTGTACCGAATTGCTTCTTCCAGCGCGTGTTTGATGTTCTGGGTCGTGTTTGCGGCGTCCTGAATGGCTTCCTGCGTGGCTTCGTCTTTCTTCGCCACCTCTGCAAACCGTGTCTCGCTGTTAACAATCTCTTTGTCGAATCTATTGTGCAGCTTCTGCGAAAAGAGTTTCTCTTCGTCAATCATGGCGTTCAGGTCGCGGATCGTCTGGCGATTTTTCGCGACGTTCGACGAGTTCGTCGTCACCAGCACGTGAAGCTTTGGAATCTCGGCAGCCGTCCGCGTGAGCGCGAGATCAGTGGTCGTGACCAGTTTTCCCACTTCGTTGAGCTTCTGCTGCGTCTCTTGGATCGAATAGTTCAGGTCTCCGCTCACTCGCTTCATCGCGCCTCGCTCACTCGACGCTTGGTCCAGCGACGCGTTGATCTGGCTGACGTAGTGTTGCATCTCTTGGTAGTGCTCCTGGATCACTGTGGCGATCGTCGCAGTCTTCTTCTCACCAATAGCAACGCGACCATCGATGCCACCTAATTTGGTATCGCTCCGGAGGAGCTGGTCGTTCATGCGCATCAACTCAGCACTCTGTCGCATGATGCCAGCATCCAGCGAGTGCAAACTATCCTGGTGAGCTTGCAAAGTAGACTGACACGAAACCAGATCAACACAGACATTTTTCAAGGTTGTATCGACCTCTTCGGCGAAAGCGTTGTGCTTCGTTTGGGTCGCGAGTAGGCGGGATTCCTCATTCTCAATACGTTCTGTCAGTTCTGCCACATGGCTGGCGGTAGCTGCTTCCTGCGCCGCCATCTTGGCTTCCGTTTGAGCACTCACCGCAAAGAACTGCTCGATGCCCTTCACGTGGTCGCCAAGCATCGTCGCGTGCTCTAGTGTGTCTCGCTCTAGCGCACTCATCTTCTTTTTCATCTGCTCCACCGCGTCGCTCATCTCCCGCGCCATCTCCTCCTGTTTAATCATGTCGGTTTGCAGGAACTGCATGCTTTCCTGCAGCTTCCGCGAAGTGGAGTGCATCCCGGACCAGAGATCCTGAATGCGCGCAGCGATCGTATCCTCAAACACAGACTTCCACTTATTCTCCGCGAGCTCTCTCTCCGACAACGTCAGGTTCATGTTGTGCTCAAGATGCGACTGCTCTGCCTGCAGCGCCTTCACATTGTTTGCTATTAGCATGCCGATTTCTGCGCGAAAACTTGAGAGGTCACTGTGCTGCGGCATCAACTCGAGGTCGCGACGCAGAGTGTCCATATTGACCCTTAATCTACACGGTCACAATCACAGACAAGATCAGACTGACCGAAGAATTTGCCCACAGAGCCCAGCAATTTGACGTACGTGGATTGCGCGACTTCCTGGTCGATCTTGAGTCGCAGTTGCGCGGCTCGAAGCGACTCGATCTCTTTCGCAAGCCCACTCAGGTCGACATGTTTGCCGTTGCTACTGTTGCCTGAGCTGGACTCACTACCTTCCGTTGCGCCTCCTTCACTTCGAGTCGACGTGCTAGAGTGGTTCACACGAGCACTCTCGTCAGCAGTACTTGATAAACTCTGGGAAGAAGAGCCATTGAAGCCCGCAAAGCCTGGTGAAAGGTCCATGCGGGTCTCCAGAGCTTCGAGTTTCTCGAAAACCTGCTCAAAGCGGGACTCGAGCGACGAGAAGTCGATCGAGATGTACTTCATAAAGTCATTTTCCTTGGCTCTGCCTCCATTGCCGTAGCCGTGGCTACTGGAATGGTCACCCCCGCTCCGCTTGATCTGTGATGCATCGCCACCACCACTAGAGGCCATGGCTGTCGATCAAGCAATGGCAATTGCAGCATCAACTGGAAGCAGCTGCGAGCGAAGGTCGACGCAGCAGTCGAGACACTTGAGGCGCGTGCGTTCTTCTCGCGCCAAGAATAGAAGGCGAAACCATTTCTCTCCGCTTGTTTGTTGGAGAGAGACGCTGCCTTTCTGTTTCTTGGTCGAGATCCTGAGAACCGAACCTTGTGATGGTTAGTATTCACCTCCATTCACGGAAACTCGCATGCCATGCTGGTAGCTCTCGAACCACTTCAGGTTGTCACCACGTACTCTTCATCGTCCTGGTTGCTTGCATTCATGCACTCTTCGAGAAACTGCGCAGTCTCGTCATAGCCACTCGCTTGCGCGATCTCCAACGGATTCGAGTCATCTTGATTCGGCATGTACATTGCGATCACTGGCAGGTACTTGACTAGAACCTTGATCACGTCGAGGTATCCCAGCCATGCAGAGAGATGCAGCGGCGTATTCCCGCTCGCGTCTGCGTAATCGACAAAGTCAGGATGTTTCTTGCACAGATACGCCACGCTCTCGAGATCATTCCGAAGACACGCGTGGGACAAGGGCATCCGCCCATCCGAGTCTGCCGCGAGCAAATCGGCACTGAATCGCTCGCCCAGCAATTCCAGAACGTTATAGTTCGGCGCAACGTGTGCACACGCTAATTGCGTGGCGTTCACGACATCGACGGTGATGTACTTGCTCTCAAGCAGCAGGATCAGGATCTCGGTAGATCCACTCAGCGTCGCAGCATGCAGCGGTGAGTCTCCATACAAGTCACTGCCTGTTAGGGGATCAAACACCTCGTCGTGTGCCATGTGCGCAAGAAGAAATTTCACTGACTCAACTTGCTGAGTATAGCACGCGTAGAACAATGGCGAACGACCGTCACCGTCTCGCCAATCGAGGACGCTGTTGCTGCTACTCTTTTGATCTTCTGTGTCGGCATTCTCTTCTTGTCGGGAGGCTTCATAGAGCGCTTCAAGGCATGTTACGTGGCCATTCAGCGCCGCAGCGTGGACTGCTGTCGCGAGTGTCGTGTAGTAGCAATCCATGCACGCTGATATAGTCGCCGTAGCATTGGTATCAACTGCTGAGGCTTCACTGATGCTGTAGTACTCAGTGAACGTTGTCATCGAGCAGCCCAGCGGATCACAGGTTGATGCAGGCAGCACAAGCACCAGTTGCTGGTATTGCTGGTCTTCAGGAATCCACCGCTGGATCTCTAGCTCAATCGAGATCTGCTCTGCCTTGACAGCTTGAAAGTACTCAGCAACGGCGCCGAGGTCATTTGCGAACCCCAACTCTCCACACTTCATGAGCAGGTCGCCATTCTTGATTCCGATCTGGTCCGCGATTGAATCGGGTACGACGTTGTAGAATACCAACAAGTTTGCGTTCCCTCCATCTTGATCATGCTCATCATCTGCTACTGCATCGTGGTTCGCTAAATCGCCGGTACGCTCAGGTTCTGGGTTTTGCTCTTCTACCCACTTGAAAGGATTCAACTGGCAACCAAGGAGCCCTTTGCCTTTCCACTTTCGTGGTCGAAGCGAGAGCGATTCTCGAGTAAATTTTCCCCCTTCTTCATTTTCTCCAATCGACAAAGTGGAGTCCTCGGGTCGTAAAACCAGCAGCTCGATGTCTTGATTCACAAAGCTCTTCACCTTTTCGGCCATTAGCAGCAAGCAGTTTGGCGTCTTGCTCGTGATTCCACCAAAATCGATCAGTAGATCACCAGCTTTCAGAGTTGCTTCCATCGCAGGCGAGTTGTCTTTGACATGCAAAACCTGTGCGAACGGGTCGAGACCGTATGCTCGAGCATCACGAACTGACAAGAGTTGCGGCTGTTGCTGGTCTGGTAGAGTATTTGGCGCCTCACCTTGGTGGCTGTCAGAAGTTGTACTAGCTTCGACATGATCAGGAACAGGGCGCCCAACTTCGTTCTCCGTAGGTTGTAGGGGATTGTCGCCGCCGCTTGAACTGCCTTCGTCGTCGTTGAGCAATGGCTCGCCTTCTTTTTCAACATTGGAATCTTGAGTTTCTGCCGCTTTCGTCGCAGGGTCATCAGGTGAGTTCTGCTGGTGTTCACTCACCTCTTCATCTTGATCTTCTCTGGCGGGCTCACAAAACTCGACTCCAGCATTCGGTTCTTCTTCTTTTATGAGTGATTGTTCACGAGAAAAGGGTACTTTGTCTGCTTCGTCTTGCGGAGTTGAAATGGCAATTTGCTCGTGCTTTAGCTCTCCAGGTTCTGGAATGTCATTTTGAACCGTTTCGGCAGCTTGTGACTCTTGCTGACACTCGCTTGCTTCCATTCGCTCGTCAACTTCTTCACACAGTTCTGTTGCCGAGAGATCCGGCCTCGCCACCTCACCATCGTTGCTACCTTTTGCTTTATCTAGTGGTGGTCTGGCACTTGCATCGTCCTTCTCTCTTGGTTTGCTTTCGCATCCATCGCCAATGCTACTTGCAGCATTCTCGGTGCTTGATTCCTCTTCGTTATGACTCAAGTCAATGCTGTCGACCGGTGTAACTTCGCTCCTAGGTGATTCACCATCGATTGTAAAAATATCCTCCTTGCCTTTCTCACCTTCGTGAGCACTCAAGACGGTAATGTTATCCAGCAATGACCTCTGCGAACCATCACGCTCGACCTGGTACACCTCGCTCACAGCCTCCTCATGTGCCTGCTTGTGTTTCCTCTCAGCAAGTCTCGCTCGCTCTTTCTGAAGCCGATGGATCTCCATCCTTCGCTGCTTGTCCTGCTCGTACTGCTCGGCCTGGGCTGCTCGGCGCTTCAGTGTCGCTTCCAACTGCTTCTGCACCTCCGCTGCTTCAAACTGCTTCCACTGCGCTTCATCCGCTGCAATCTGCTGCTTGCGTTCCGTTTCTGCGATATACTCTTGTCGCATTGCGCCAGCGAGCTCGTCTTCAACTGCGAGTCGCGCGATCTCCATCTCGCTGATTCGCTGTTCACGCTCGATGAGCGCCTCTTCCTCGATCTGCCGTTGCCTCGCAGCGTACTCTTCTCTAGCTTTAGCGTCCGCAGCTTCCTTGAGAGCCTTCATCTTTTCCTCCAGCGCCTGCTTCCTCGAGATCTCTTTCTCTTTGGCAACGCGCTCTTTCTCTTCGCGCTCCAGTCGGAGCTTCGTGAGGTACATGTCTCGAATGCGCGCCTCTTCTTCTCGCTGCTGCTGGAGCTGCTGGGCTCGCAGACGCGCTTTTTCGGCCTGCACGATGCGCGCCATGCGCAGCTCTTCTTCCGCCATCTGCGTACGCTCTTCCTGTCGCGAGAGTCGCTCTTGACCCTCGGGCTTGCCTGTATAGTCTTCTTGGGTCATCAGTTGCACTTCTTGCCTTCGCTTTGATTCTGCGAGCTTTCTCTCCTTGTGGATTTGCGCAGCAGAGAGCTCGGGCACCGGCGCTGCTACTACTGCGACAGGCGCTGGCGCTTGTGGCTGTGCAACTGGCAGGAATTGACCTGGACGTGCCGGGCCATGCGGCGCTCCACCTGTATGCGCTGTTTGGTACCCGGCACTGCTCGTCACGTTCATCTGCCGCAAAAGAAGCATTTTGTCGGTGCCACCACGCGACGGAGCTTGAGCTTCATTCGCAGCAGCGCGGCGCGCGCCATGCAGCGGACTCTTCGGCGGCGGTGGTGCGCAACCCCCATAGCGTGTAAAGCCGCCCGACATCACAGCAGTCGGGCTCTCGTTTCCAGCATTCTTTCTATCCGCAGCGAGGGCGCTCCAGGGCTCGCTCGTCTCCACTGAGAGCGGGATCACGCGACGCTTGCTGACGTTGCTGGTGATCATCAGCATCTGCGGAGCGGAGCCTTGGATGAGGACTTCACGAGTGCGCCAGAGTCATTCGACAGACACGCGTCACGTCACTCTATTCGACCGCGCACACGTATTCATTTACCCATGGGCACTGCCGATGCTACTCCAAGCGCGCTACGCCTCGCGATAGACGCTCATCGTCACCTATGTAAATGCGGGTTCGTTGTGCCTTTCCATGATGATGGCTGGTTTGCAACTCTAAAAAAAGGCAGCTCGTACTTTAGCGAGATGATAAGGGTGTTTGGGCGGCTTTTCGTACTTTAGAGGAACCAAACTGGAAGAGAATTTTGGAGTGGTTAGATTTTATGGGTGGTTTGAGAAATGCGAACTTACTGATCAGCACCGTGAATCACCTTTATAAAAGCCCCATGAACCTAGTTCCTTTGATGAATGGCTACATATGTTGCAGAACTCAAACCAGAAAGATACGTTTTACGCATACTTGCTGCTGCTTCATGTGACCAGTTAGCTACATTTGTCTGCTTGCAATCGCCGCAGTATCTGCTTGTTCGGCTTTGCTCAGCTCAGACGTCCGGCCCCGCGGTCTTGCACCTTTTGTGTCTGCGAGCGTGGACAAGACTGGCTGGCTCGTGATGACGAGGCGAGAGAGTGGATGGATCTGAAGGAGCGCTGTACTGTGTCCGTTTTGCGCGACGTCTCACTCTCGCTCCTATTTCAGCAAATGCTCTTCTCTTCCGTTGGTTCATTCCCTTCTTTCCAACTTGTCGAGCGGAAGTCTCAAAGAGCGCAATAGATAGAAGGGAGGAAAGTTGAAACCAATGACTCTTTGCTCCTGAATGCGGTGCGACTTTTCAGGAGTGGTCAGTGCCAGCGCTGCCCAAATTTGCCTACATGCCAGGTAACCAGATCCAGCGCTCATTTTTAATCAAGAGCGTAGTGGACTAGGGAGGGAGAGAGAGAGAGAGAGATCGCGCGAGAGACAGTCAGTCATACGTGAGATATCGCCTATATTTCCTGTATACCTACTTGTACACGTTGTCGTCGTTCCCGTTCGCAGTCGGTGGTGCTAATGCAAGATGGTGAAGATACGGCGCGCCAACCTATCCAAGTTGCTGCTAGTTGCAGCGGTCGCGGTTGCAATGCAGGACTCGACGTCATCTGCGCAGCTGAGCGGCGCTATTGACTCTCCATCGACGATGCTGCAGGCGTCCAGCTCTCAAATCAGTTTCCGCATGCTCGAAGACAACGCCGGAAGCGCTGGTGGAGAGAACGGTAGTGGTGAAGGCGAGAATAATGACGAAGGCGAAAGCAGCAGTGATGGCGACGGTGAAGATGACGATGGTTCCTTCGAGTTTGTCGATACGATTCCTGGGTCGGACACGGCATCGGCATCGGGCTCCGACACGTCTCACGACTTTGACGACTCGGATTCTGCCTCGGCCAGCCGCGGCTCGCAGCACAACGACGTAGGCTCGACTGCTTCAGGTTCAAACTCCAGTGAAGCAACCGCAGGCTCGGCCTCTGGCTCGAGTCCTAGCGAGGCGACTGCAGGTTCAAGCGTGTCAAGTTCAGACTCTAGTGCAGCAACCGCAGGCTCGAGTGCAATTGAAACAACCGCAGACTCACGCGCGTCAAGTTCAGGCTCCAGTGAAGTAACCGCGGGCTCACACGCTGTTTCGGGATCGAGCAGCTTGGCTGCTGGCGCGGAGGTGGCGGAGCCTTCGGTAACTCCAGCAGCATCGGTGCCAGCGCCAGCAGTGACTCCAGCGTCAACAACGACCGTCACCTCTGGAGCGACTGGCACCTCTAGCACATCGGGCACATCGGGAACTCCCGGTACTTTAGGTACCTCTGGTGCATCAGGAACGTCAGGCACGACCGCTGGATCCACTACGTCCGGCGCCGCCTCCACCACTACATCTGGCACAACGGTGGCTGTCGGCACCGACACGACAGGGACAACTGGCGGCACGACCACCGGCGGCGGAGCTGCTCAGACCGCGTCCACCGACAAGGCGACCACGAGCAGCCCGCCAAGAGCAACTCTGTCGGGCGGCGCGATCGCGGGGATCGTGGTGGGCTGCGTGGCGCTCCTGGCGGTGGTCGCGGCGGCAGTGTTCCACAAGATGAAGGTGAAGCAGCGCGAAGTGGACATGTTCGCAGACCTGGGCGACGATGCCGGGGTGACCACCGACTACGCCGCAATGTAAACAGAAAGCAAGAAGGGTACGCAACGAAGCAAAAGGAGCACCGAGTGTTTTGGACCAGGTGCTCAAGTATACACTGTTTGGATGAATGCACACGCATTTGCAGCTGTATTGTGCATTGCTTCTTGGCGCTTGATGAGTCTGTCTGGCCACAGGTCGACATAGTCGACCGTACAGTGCATTATGCGCCGCGTCATTTCTCACCTATTAGGGCAGTTTATGGACGTGTGGAGCCATCCATGCATGACCGACCAGGATTTACAAGTGACTGGCTGCGGTGGTTGGTTACCCTAAATTGGTGCTTCGAAAGAATGGTACGTACCCCTCTGAAAGTTTGGCAGCAGCTGACGTACCCCTGTCTTCTCCAAGCGCGTCCATCACAGTGAACCCATCACTTGGTTGCCATCACACCAAACAAACGCGCCACGCAGCAGGTTCGTCCACCGGAGCATTTTGGAAAGGGCAAGCCAACAAGGCCCACTCAGTATTGAAATCACCGCTGACACAACGCGACAAACAAGCAAGCAGGCAGATTGATACGAAAGATATGGGCGACCTCGTGCTCGGCTACACGGGCGCGTTCGTCGCCGTGTTCTTCTTCGGCACGTGTTACGTGCCCGCAAAGAAGTATCCGACCTACGGTGCGTTCGTATGACTATCCCTATTGTCGTGTAGCTGCGAATGCTATCGCTGTCGAATGAAGAACGTTAAGTATGTGCTCTCTATATCTCTTTGCATGTGCAGACGGCATCATCTTCCAGTGGTTCATGGTGCGTGCATGTTTTCCAAATATGCGCACTGGTTGTACTTTCGTGTTGTTCACATGATGCATGTGTGATTGTGTTTATGCCCGTGCAGTGCTCGGGGATCCTCCTGGTCGGCTTGCTCTGGGGACTCGTGAGCAACAATTGGGCGCAGTATGCGGAGGAAGGTCTCTACACGTTTCCGCAGGGCATCCTCGGCGGCTCGCTCTTTGCGATCGCCAACCTACTCATCCCGACCGTCGTCAACAACCTCGGACTCGGCGTCGGCTTCATGCTCTGGAACGCCACCAACATCGCCATGGGGTACGTCATCTCGCGCTATGGGCTCTTCGGCGTCGAGCCGACGATCCCGAGCTCGCCGCTGCTCAGTGAGCTCGGCATCCTGTGCATGCTCGCGTCCATTGGCGTCTACGGCATGATCAAGCCGACGCTCGCGACTGGAGATATGCGTCTGCCCAGGTCGTTGCTGGACACCCCCGATGAGTACTCGCCATTGCGCAGCAACAGCAACAGCAACACGGGAGCGAGCGAGAGTGGCTACAAGTCGACGCTCCCAAAGGTGACCCACTCCCATCACCGACCATCAGGCGCTGACGAGTCGCTCCAAGACGCACTCATGCACCCCGAGCTGCCGAACTATGGCCCGTTCACGATGCCGCCCGCAGTCGTGAGCGAACACGTCGCGCTCGCTAACGAAGCGGCGGAAAAGCAGCGCAAGCTCATCGGCACTGTGATCGCGCTACTTGTCGGTGCGTTCTTGAGCTGCTGTCTGGTTCCGTATGTGAACTGGCAGCAAGCTTGTCGACCGTCCACAGCATCATCCTCCGTGCCGACAGACAGCAACGACAACAACGCCACACTCAACAACGCCACACTCAACAACGCCAGTAAAGAAGACGCAGTGATCATCGCGACGTGCAACCCGCTCAACTTTGTCTTCTCGCAATGCCTCGGCATCTACTTGACGAGCACGCTGGCGTTCCTCCTCTACTCGGCGCTGCACCGCTTCTTCCTCAAGCGCTCGATGCCGCGGAGCGTCATGCGACCGGCGTACATGTGCGGCGTGCTCTGGGCGATCGGTCTGGGCGGACAGCTCTACTCGGCGGGTCAGCTGGGCTTTGACCAGGCGTACCCGGTGTCCTCGATCGGCCCCGCGATGGTGTCGATGCTCTGGTCGGCGTGCTACTTCAAGGAGATCCAGGGCAAGCGCAACTTGCAGATCCTGGGCGTCGCCACGCTCATGGTGTTCGTCGGGACGGCGCTGCGCGTGATCTCCATGTAAAGAAGGGAAGGGGGCTTTGCTGCATTCCTGCCAATAGAAGATCTGGTTCAAGTTGGAAATGCCGTTGTATAACGTGTACCACATTATCCCAGCCCATTAAACCCGATTCGTAATTCTAGTGATAAAACCCTAGAAAACGCCTCTTGTAGGATTTCTCTCGAATTAGGCGTGTCATAACGTAACCAGGCTAACGCATTGCCTATAATCACTGATCATAAACCTTGGAAAGAAAGAAAGCCTGTGGCGCGACTGCTGGCAGTTTTGTCAATCGGAATTGAGCCATCGCCGCTCGCCATCAAACAGCAACTTTCTTGTACGTGGCCATTTCGCTGCCCTTGCTCTCTGTTCATCGGCATCTGTAGCTTCGTCACTGCACAACACGTTAACCGCCAGCAACAGCGCTATCAATCCGTACTAACCGTGTCTTCTGACTCGCAATATTGGCTGCGCTACACCCTCTGCAAGACCATCAACGGTATATTTTCCAAAATGGCGGCAAAGTTCTCCATGGTGAACACGTCGGGGCTCTTTGACCAGGGCGCGCACCTCGAGGCGTCGGACCGTATGCAAGGCGCGATGGAAGAGCTCAAGATCAAGAACGAGCGCGCTGAGAGCGCCAAGAGCGTGCAGCGCGCGCAGCAGGAGAAGCAGGAGAAGGTCATGGAGCAGCGCGCGATCCGGTCGCAGGAGGCGGCGATCACCGCGGCGCTGCACAAAGACACCACGTATGTGCGAGTCAAGCGCGCAGAGGATGACGATGAAGAGAATGAAGACGGTGAAAACAACGACGACGAAGACGATAGCGACGATGACGCGCTTCTTGACGAGTTGGACAACGATCCAGAGCTCGAGCGGTACCTACTATGAAGCTGCTTAATCTTGACGTTATGAGGCAGGAGGGTAATGACATGTGTTGGGGATGTATGGGGATGTATGGGGATGTATGGGGATGTGTAGACTGCGCCAGGCGCGCATGAACCAGCTGAAGTACGCGTACGAGGAGAAGCAAAAGCTGCTGGCGAAGGGCCACGGTGAGTACCGCGAGATCTCGCAGGACGAGTTCCTTAAGGAAGTGACGTCCAGTCCGCTCGTCGCCGTGCATTTCTACCACAATGACTTTGAACGCTGCAAGATCATGGACATGGTGAGCGCCTTTTTCATCTGATGATGGTGTCCTCAGAGCAGTGCTGATGTTAACACTGTACCGTTGCGTTGAATCTGCTGCAATGTGTGAGTAGCACTTGAGTCGCCTCGCACGCACTCACATTGAGTGCAAGTTTCTCAAGATGAACGCCGAGAAAGCGCCGTTCTTCGTGGAGAAGCTCGTGATCCGCGTGCTGCCGACCGTCGTGTGCTTCAAAGACGGTGTCGCGTTCCCGTCACGCGTCGTGGGCTTCGATGGCCTCACTGCCGACGATGAAGAAGAGGAGCAAGCCACATTCGGCTCGCGCGGCCATTTGACATCAAGCGACACGTTCCCGACCATCGCGGTACGCAAAAATTTGCGATTCCAAACATCCCGTCATTTAGATATTGCCTTATTCTGAGAAGCGTTAACTAATACGCTTATGTGTGTGTATCCTCTGTGTTTTGTTAACATTGTAGCTCGCACGCAAGCTCGTCCAGATTGGCACGATTAACGAACACGATGCTGATGAAGACGAGGAATAGAAAGAGAGAACATGCTTGAATGGCTGAGAGCAGGTTTTCGGCTAAAGATGTGGTGCGATTTCAATAAAAATGTGAGAGATTTTTATATACAAGAGGGGTGCTCTCTCTCTCTCTCTCTCTCTCTCTCTCTCTCTCTCTCTCTCTCTCTGTTACTCCAGTATTGCTGCTTCTACGTCAGCGAGCGTCGGGATAGACGAGTTCGACCACGCTGCTAACATGCTCTGGCTTTGCAGGAGCCCAGTTGGATTTAAGATGCTCTCAGCGGACGCAGTCAGGACAACAGACCCAGACCCAGCACGCCCGCCGTGAGCTTTCTTTGCGAAGACCGAGGCGTTCCCCGGTGGCTGCACCTTCCGCACTCCTCCATGTTTCACTGGCGATCCACTGGGAACGGTTCGCGCTTGGTCGTTGCTATTCTTCGTGTTCGGACTTGACTGGTACTGTGATTGGCTTTTCATTGGACTCTTGCCGGTGGAAACTGGCGCTGTCGACAGGAAGTTAAACTGGTTCGTGGCCATCGCGAGAAGACTGTTGCTCGGCAGTGAATGGTGACCAGCTGCTGCTGTTGTTGGTATCCCTGGTTTCCTGCTCTGCAAGGGTGAATCAGCATTACACTGGTTCGTAGCAGCCGCCTCACCTCCTTCCATCGCTGCAGCGACTGACGATGTCACGTGGGCAAACATGCGTCTCTTTTGCTTCAATGGTGACATGGGATTACTGTTGCCGCCACCATTCCCCATGACCACTCCTGGTTGTATCTGCGAAGACAAGCTCCCGATCGGCGGCAGTTCCACGCCAAGCTGTTTAGAGATCAAGTCTCGGTGTTTCCCACCTGAAGCTCCGAACGGTGATACCTGCTTGTTGTTCTGGAACAGCAGTGATATCCGTTGCTGGTAGATTTTCATCTTTTCCAGGAGGAACATCATCACAAAACGGTTTTCTTCAGGCGAGAGCTCGTCCAGTACTACCAAAGGAGGGACCAACGCGATAAAATCATCCATTTTCGTAGTCTCCTTTGCGAGTTTGGCGATTTGTTGATCGCTGCTGCCGCCGATTTTGCTGGACCCTAGTTGCTGTTGCCCTCCTCCTCCTCCTCCTCCTCCACTCCGGGCCATCTCAACTGCTGCATCGTGGATCGCTCGACAGAGAAACTGGATGATCTCGTCCTGCTGCGCGACAATGTACTGCTTCTCCTGCTGAAAAACGTAAATCCAGCCATTCACGTTTTTCAACGCAGTCTCCACCTCGTCAATGTGCGCTTTCGAGCTCCTGATTTCGTCCGGATTGCTCTTCTTCTCGGCATCTTCGATCCCTGCTGCTTGCTGCAGCAGAAGCGCGTCTTCGCCCTTGATCAGCGCGTCGAGAGTGGATTTTTCCTCTTTCTTTTGCAGCTTCTGGAGGATTTTCTGGTAGTAGTAGTTCTTCTTCGCCATCACGGCTTCGTTATCTTCGAGCATCTTCGTCTTGACGCGCAGCCCCTTGGCTTCGTCCTCTAGCTGGTGGTACCTCGTGAGCAGCTTCTCGGTCTCTTTGCTCTGGAACGAGAGCTCTTCCATGAAGTGGTCGTTCTCCATCATTGTGCGCTTCGTCGTCGTGTTGAGCTGATCGTCGGTGCGGTGCAAGAGCTCTTCTTTCGTTTCTTTCATGCGCAGCAGCATCTCTTTCTTCACGCGATCCTTCTCAAAGATGCTCTTGCGCTCGAGCTCGAGCTTCTCATCTTCAAATTGCTTGGTTCGGCTCACGAGCGTGGCTTCGAGCTCGTCCATCTGGGTCTCAATCTGGAGCTTCTGTTGCGAGAACACGTGCAGCTGCCGCAGTTCAAGGCGCAGAGCCTCGATTTCTTCATTTGCTCGCGTCAGCTCTGCTTGAAGTTGGTTCTGTGCGTTCTCCATGTGCGCTTCACGGTCGTGAACGATTTGCTCATGCTCCTGCTTTGCAAGCGCAGCTTCCTTCTCCAAGCTCGCGATGAGCGCGACGTGCTGATCGAGCTTGCCGTTGAAATAGTGGTACATCTCGTTCTGCTCCTGGGTTTGCTTGGCAAGCTTCTCCTTGAGAAACAAATTCTCCTCTTTCAAGCACTTGTTTTCCGAGTCGCTGTGTGAGGAAAGTCCAGCACAATTAGATCAATCCACTTAAAATCAGCAAAAGTGTTTCAAAATCAAAATTGACACGGAATCATGTACTCACAACGTATTCATATGCTCGCTCAGGAGCATCATGTCGAACGCGAGCTTCGTGTCCATCTGGCTGATGGCGTTCAGCACCGCCTTTGAGAGGATCGCGTTTGTGATTTGTGGGGAGGCTTGCGCCGCCACTTGGTCGTCTGTAGTACCTCGGTCTCCTTCGCTTACTGCATCGTTGCTTCTCTGGGTCGGATCGTTGGCATTGTCCATCGTTATAGTCACCTGAAGCAACGATGAGCTCTTGAGCAATTGATTGATCAATCAATTTACCGCCTTCGCTTCACCAGCCCGTCAGCTCGCCAGCGCAAATTCGACCAATTCGCGTTTTCAATGTGCTTCTTGTCGCGATTTCGTGAGCTGCAAATACCTTATCAACACCAGCAGCCTGCTATTCTTAGTGAGAGATGAGCCACGACACCTTCCTCATTCAAGCGCTTGGTTTTTGTCTTGTCTTCGCCGATGATGGAGCGCATCCTTGTAATTGTATGACTCTCATCCACAGCAGAGGCAGCAGCTTTGAACACGAGTGAGGGCTTTGACATTTTGGCATTTTTCTTGATCCTTGTTAGAGTGTAGAGCTCTTGGTCTTGAATTTTGTTCTCTCTCTCTCTCTCTCTCTCTCTCTCTTCTCAGTCCTCCGTCCTCTCTTCTACTTTCCCCCTTCACTTTCTCTCCACAGATATTAT
>JALBYZ010000248.1:0-39587 GCA_038050575.1 Globisporangium mamillatum | reverse complement strand
GACGCTGGTCTTGATCCCGATTACGATCAGCGGCGGCTGTGTTGTCTTTTCGACTGGATCTCCGGAGTTGACGTCATCTAGATCTCCAAACACGCCGGCAGCTATAGTCGTGTGAGATTGGCTGTTATCGTGGCTCTGGGAAGGTTGTGTGGCCGCCCATTGTACAAGGTCGTCGTGCTCTGGCGGAGGCAATCGGTACTTGTCGCGCTGGCGCTGTAGCTGCTGGCGCTTGTATTCTCCAAACTCTATCTCGTCGACTACAGTGAAGTACACCTCCTTGGACGCTTGAACCATGCCGCTATACGATGAAATGGGCTGCTGCTGCTTGGAGCCGACAACCTCCTCTTCAGAACCACCTCCAGCGCTCATGTCCATGATCAACACGCGCAGTGAGTGAACCCCCGTACCCAGATCTGTGAGAAGATATTCTAAGCTCTCCAGAAGGTAGCAGCGCGAGGCGTTTCGTACTAATAGTTCGCGGTCAATCTCAACGCACGCCTTGGAATGCGCATACTTGGTCTGCATCTGCTCGAAGCTCGTGACCACCAAGTTGTACTGCACGTGGATCGGACACTTGACGATCGAGCCATCGACTGGAGACAGAACATGCACGTCTGCGATCACATAGTCAGTTGTGTGTTGTTGTTGTCGTCGTTGTTGTTGCTGCTGGTGGTGGGCTTTCACTTGTTGGGGCTCGTGCCGAAGTGCGCCGAGCGGATCCGCTGCCTCGACGACCAGAGCTAGTGCATGGGGCTTGTGCGCTGCGCCGATGAAGCTGCCGGAGTCGGCGCAGGCTAAAGCAGTAGCTGTCAGTGCATGGAGCAACAGCAGCGAGAGGCGATGGCGCATCGTGTCGAGGCAGTTCTGGTAGCGATGCAACTGCAGTGATTGGTATTGATTGGCCCTTTTGGTCGGATGCACATCACTTTTTCGAAAGATCGCGGCTGTTGGGTCGGTCGAAGGTTGTATGCCACAATACACATTTGGCCATGGGATTGCTTAAAAAAATTATGATCCCCGATAAGAATTCAGACTACCCAGAGTTTGGCGTGGATTTAGTGTTTGAATAGGTTAACAATGGCCAAGCAGCCGTCTCAGCCCCTTGTGAGAAAAGACCAAAAGCCTGGGCGTGTCAAAAAGCATCTCGCTCGTGATTCGGTGCAATTCATTGGTGTCTGGACACCCGTGAGCTCGGCCTCACCCACTCACTTTCAAGAGGTAACCTGGCTATTACTGTAGAATAACAGAGGTGACTCCTCCTCGCTCTACCACGAGAAAGAAAGAGAGAGAGAGAGAGGGCTTTCATGCCGAGTAACTATCGGAATTGGTGTTCTGGTGGAGAGTCTACAGTATACTATAGTTTGCATTATGTACAGAGGCAAATGCACTATTTGGAGCCACGCTTTCAGTGTTCAGGGGGGAAAAAATCATCTCAGTGGCTGGGCAGAGCTGCACAACTGCAGTATAATATCGTGCTGCGTCAGTGCGTGTTCTGTCGTCCTGTAATGCTCTTCACGCATCTGTCACCTGAGTTCTTGAATCAGGCGCACCATCCTATGCAGAACAAGCTGTAGCAAGGCGCTGCTGGGTGCTGCCGACTTCTTGACATGAATGAAGCGAATCGACCTATGCACATATCAATACTTCTCACTCAATTTGGGAAGTTCAATCGTGTGGCAGACAACTGGGACGAAAATGAAGTGAAGTGGAACTGGCCCAATCGATTCAGAAGTGTTTCTGTGATGCGTTTGTGGTCAACATTTTAGGTATAGATCAAACATTACAGTGTATTCATTTATACGGGTATGATGTTGATATTTTTCTTCACCAGCCACATCAGAATTGTATTAGTGTTTGGTGTCGTATGCATTATAAGAAGTAAAAAATATCAGCTAGCTTAAAATCCACACATGCCACTTGATAGAGGAACCCAACGACTTCGCCAGCTAAATCAAGAACTCAGGAAGTTCCGATTTCCCCTCACATTAAAAGTCAGAAGTTGGGATTCCCCATTCATTCGTCAATCTGCGCAATCGAACACACATCCCAGTGGTTACAGTACTCCCTCTTCACGCATCCCAGTACCAGGTATCAACACTGCTGTCTCACAATGATCAGGAATGCTGCGCTCTTGCTGCTGGTGCTTCTGGCAGCCCCTGTGACTGCCAAAACGACCCACGTGCACGTCCGCATCTACTCCACCACCAGCAGTTCCAAGATCGCCACTGCCATCACGAATACGATTTCTCCCTCAGTAACAACAGAGTTTGCGTCTGGGGTCTCGAAGAACTTTGAGATCGGTAAGTGGACTGCGCTCGACCCGGCAAAGTACCAGATCGCGAGGTGCGCACCGCAAGTCTGGAACCTGACGCGCGACAACGTCGACTCGCTCTCGCTGCGCTTCAGTTCGGTCAATGTCCCAGGCGACCAACTGATCGTCTCGGCCCCCGATGGCTCATCGGTTCAAGTGCTCGACTCAAGCAAGGGTAGTGCGACGACGACGACCTTCCCGATCCCAGGCAAGGCACTCAAGCTCGAGTTCCGCCCGTCACCCAAGACTGCCAACAACGCCTTGGGATGCGCTGCAACGGGCGAGCTCCCGTCGTTCAAGCTTGAAGCGTTGGGCTTTGAGTGGTCCGACGACATGCTCATCACGAAGGAGAGCGTGTGTGGCAAGAACACGTTCAAGGAAGCCAAGTGCTTCCTCGAGACGAACGAAGGGGAGGTCTACGAGAAGGCCCGCACCGTGATGCGCGTCGTGTTCAGTGAGGGCAACGCGAGCTACGTCTGCACCGCGTGGCTCTGGGGCGACAAGGGCCACATCGTCTCGAACAACCACTGCTTTTCGAGCCAATCCACCGTCGACAACGCACGCTTCGAGTTTCTCATGGAGTCGAGTTCCTGCGAGACCACGTGCAAAGGACGCAAGTGCCCCGTGGCGAAGACGCTCTACGGCAAAGGCAACGTCAAGTTCATCGAGTCCGACCCAAATCTTGACTACGCGGTGCTCCAGATCACAAAGGACGCCAGCGAGTACGTCGATACGTTTGGGTACCTGCAGCTTCACCACACTGACGATAACGACGAGCTACCTCGTGTCGGGGAACAGATCTATATCCCACAGCACCCCAGCGGTCGCTCAAAGAAAATTGCGATGACCGAAGACGACTCGGACTCCAAGCCCGCGACCATCAAGGAGCTCAACAAGACTGTTACGGGAGAGAACGACGTCAAACTCGTTGGCATGGTCGGGTACAGAGCCGACACGGAACCCGGCAGCTCCGGCTCGCCCGTGATCCTCCGCAAGTCGAATCTCGTGATCGCGCTGCACCACCACGGAGGCTGCATGAACTCAGGGACGCCTTCGAATCTGCTGGTGGCGCCGTTCCAAAAGATCTCGAAAGACAATGATGGCTTCAACAACTGGAAAATGGGTACACAATAAATAGTTGGACAGGATTGAGTGGTGTGGACCACATTGATCAATCATTGTTGTTCAATCTCACACTTGACATGTCAGATGGCCAACGAGTGTTTGAGTAACGTTGATTGGCAAAATGGATACATTTTTTCACATGGATAAGATTACGCTCAGTACTCACAGAGGTTGAAGAATCTGTCGGGGTCGTCGCGGTCAGCAGCGTCTGCCATGGACCTCTCTTTCATCAGCTTGAGTCGAATCTCCTTCGCTTCGTCCAGCGTCATCGCGCACGCTCTCGCCGCTTTCTCTAACGCCTGGGGCTTGCTCAGGAGCGACACGATCGAGTGCTTCAGCACGAGCTTCATGAGCGTGAACGGAGAGACAGTAATGGCGCGATCCATTCTTTGGTCGGCAGTGATCGACTGGCAGTGACTGGTGGATTGGAACTACTGCGCGTGAGGATGCAAAAGAGCAAATGAAGCCCAAATGAGCTCCTCAACCAAACTTGCTCTTTCCAATGTGAAAGGCAACAAAGTGACCATCACTCGCGTCCTATTCGGTAATGGTCAATAAAAGAGGTCGTGATTAACCGTGTTGCCTCATTTATTCAGACACATTGTCCCACTTTTGCGTGATTCTCACTCAGACGGTCGGCTTTTCTCCCTGATTTGGCCTGGCTAAGTGCTTAAGGGTGGGCGTGTGGCTTAAGAGCTCGGGAGCTCAAGAGGAACCAGCAGGGGAGCAGAGCTCACTCTGTTTCATACCCATCTTTTGAGTATTTCAAAGTTCGAAATGATGCACTCTATACATACGAAGTTGAGACTCAATCGAAGGTTCATTATATGATCTTGAGGTACTGACCAACACTCGCATCTGGAAATGGGAGGTATTTCGCTCGGTTTGTGCGTTTTAAATGGAGAGTGAGATCCCTCCAAAGCTCTAGTAGAGGCAGGTTCGCAGGGTGAAGATTGCTCCAATCTCGTTTATGGCTTGACTGTTGATGTTGACTCTCCCTGACTGTTCAAAAGCATCGATAGCATACTCGTACTGTGTCCAGTCCTCACGCGGTGTTGGAATGCGCGCAGCTCGACGTGGGCCATCGTCAGACCAACGTTAGGATTAGTTTGCATCGCGCTTCATGGCAGCAAAAGCCCAATAAGTGACAATTTGAATAACGTTTCCTCTGGTATCTATCCACTATACTCCAGCTTCATGCAAATCGGTACCGAGCTGCACAAACAATCAAATTAGAATGTTTCATTTATGTCAAAAGTAGACCATTTTGTATTTTTGCCAGCCATTCTCGATTAGGTACGATTTCTCCCCCATAACAGCAACAACAACGATGCGAACCTAACAAGCTGCAATCGCATCACTGCGTACTTGGCAGACACTCGTTTGAATTTCCTCAACGAAAAACAAACCGCGCGCTATTCGCATTTGGGCAGGCAGAAATGGCGCGTGGTGAAGAAGTCGCCGCTGACGACGCTGGACGCCAGCAGCTCACGACCGACGGCGTGCGCGTGCTGCGCAGAGATCCCTCCCTTGGTGACTCTGCCAATGGTGATGGCAGCGGCGTGCTGCTGCAAGTGCTGGGTGTCTATAGATGTGCGTTTAAAGTCTCCTCATCTGCCTGCGCGACTGTGAACGAACGAATGAACGCCGCGATCTCGCGCGTTTGCTTTGGTGCGGTGGTGGCTACGAACAAACTACTCACACAGTCGTTTCATTATTTACGTGTATCTATGTGTATCTGGTATTTGCAGATCTGGTGGACCCTGCGCTCAGGCAGCAGCTCGGTGAGTTTGCAAGTGACGCGCTGGAGCGCGACGTGTTTGATGTGCTGCTCAGTGACGGACGCTACAAGATGAAGTGCGTGCTCTCGCCTGAGATGAACCACGTCGTCTGGCGCGGAGATCTCTCACGTTTCGACGTCATTCTGGTGCGTTTGTCGTTTACAGTTGTGTAAGACCTCGTTCGTATAGTAGCTGTGTGGAAGTGGTGAGCTCATGGGATTGGCGAACTTGATACTGGCAATATAGGTGACGGACTTTGACGTCTTCCAAGGCAAGGATGATGGCGATAATATCGATACCACGAGACCAGTGTGCTTCATCAAGGGCTTTGAGGTGGTCAAACGACCGAGCGATACATTCCTGGTGTCTTCTGGGACGGCGCTGGTGGCGAAAGACCACGGAGACGATTTGGAGTTTGTGACGAATGCACTCAGTGAGCGTGAGACCAACATGACGATCCCCATCGCGGGCGAGCGCATGTACTACCTGCCGCTGAGCTCCGATAACTGCGCGTTGCTGGACTGGGCAGAGCCAGCAGCCGCAAAGAGTACCAGTGCCAAGCGCCAATACTGCTCCAGCTTGTTTACGTCGGAAGCGCGCACCGTCCACAATATGATTGAGATTACGGGCGCCATCGACGCCAGCAAGGGGGATCAGATGGACAAGTACCCGCCGATGTCCGGCATTGTCCGCGTCAAGTCGAAAGTGACGCATTTCGGAGAACCTGGGATTGCGAACCCGCTGCCATTCGTGTTCCACATTGTCCTCGGTACGTACCTCGAACCTTGTTTGCCAAGCTCGAAGTCGCATGCTACCATTGGTACTTACTTTACTGTGGCTGTGCATCGGTGACATGTGTAGTTGACAACACTTTCGCGTTTGAGATTGCGTTCTTTGGCTCTTCGTGTGCGAAATATTTTGATGCAGTTGAAGAGGGCGACTTGATCCAGCTGCGCGGGTACTCGGTCTCAGTGACAGAGCCCGAGGATGAGAGTGAAGGAAACCCTTCGGAGCAACTGGTTTTCTTCGAGCACGAATCGGAGGGAGAAGTGCTGCACATCCCAGGTACGCACAGTGACTGACTGTCTTGAGGTATTGATGCCATAGTGGCTAGTCTCACGCAAGTCTTGCATTATCATGTGTTTTTTTCACTCTGTAGAGAAATTCTCGAAGTATCTCGAAATGGCGGAGGTCATACCGAAGCCTGTATCGGAAAGATCGCCTGCTTCTTCTTCGTCGGCGTCAGCGCCAATTCGGCTCGAGTGCAGCTTTGCGAGTACGCTCGACACGCAGTACTGGAACGAAGATATGCTGTCGAGGAGAGACACGTTTTACTTTGACTTTGTCGGCGTTCTCTCGTATGTCGGGAAAGTGTGCCGTCGACGCAAGCGCAAGCGTCCTGTCTCAGAGGACAACGTAGATGGCGCAAAAGATGGTGATGGAGGAGACGAGATGAGCAGCGGTCCAGTGGGAGAGTACCGATGGATCAAGGCTGTCGATCGGAGTTCATCCACTGAACTGGTCGTTCTGGTTCAGGATTGTTCGCAGCCACAGCAGTTCTACAACCTGAAAGCCGGCAACACCGTGATGCTCACAAAGCTGAAATGGGTTGTTGTCGACGACCAGCAAGTACAGCACTCCGGAGTGGACGACCACATCTTTGGCACGCAGTACGCGGAATGCAGCAGCTTCACGATTCTGCGCGTGAATGATGCGGTGTCGGCGTTCAATGCGATTGAGGATTGCAGTTTGAACTCTTTTTTCGCAGAGAAGCTGGTCGCGAAGGAAAAAGTGCACGAGAAGAGCTCTACGGGCGAGAGCTGGCTCGAGGGCGACACGATCAAGAACTACCGCACGCTGTCGAACACTATTCAAGCGACAGACTTTGGGGACTTGTCACCGTCTCAAGGTCGGCAAGCGTATCAATTCAGGTAAGAGATTGCTTGCTCTCGACCCTCACTATGACATTATGGTGCCTAGATGAATCGCTGACACCTACATGTTGATGCTATTTCTTTGCAGCGAGCTATCCAAGGTATGTGAGAGTCTGGAAAAACTAGAGCACCAGCACGTTGCCATCATCGGACGTCTGCTCTCAATCCCAAAGCAGCAGCAAGCAGAAATGAACGGAGCAGCACCAACCTTTACAGCAGCCTATGAGATCGAGTTTGGAGACAGCCACGACAACACCCTCACTCGGAAAGCGACACTGCGCGTGAATCCTCTTTTCAAGGTCGTGGTCCAGCAGCCAGAAGCAACAGAAACAACAGTGCCCCACCGCAGTCTGAAAGGAATTACTCCGAAATCGTCAAAGCTTCTCTTGAAAACGCTGTCGCCAGCGATTGTGGAAGAGTTGTTTGCAGCAGAAGCGACGTCCAAGAGCAGCGAGAACAAGAAGAAGCGCAAAAGGAAGCATAAGAAGAAGAATCAAGCACTGAAGGTGGGGCCGTCAAGCGAAGAAACTATCCCCACCATCACCGATAATGACAATGATGTTGATGGCACTACTACTACTGGTGCTTCTGCTGATGCAATGGTAGTCGATGTGCCGACAACCACAACAGCAGCAGCACCACCAACAGCAGCACCAACGGTAGGGCCTGCACCAACACCGGCACTTCCGCCTAAGCTCACGCCAGAGTTCCTCGAGCAGCAGTTGACCAAGAGCAACCGCATATTCCTCTTCTCGACGCATCTCTATCGCTCGCAAGATGGAGAAATCGATGTGGAGGTTGACGCGATCTTTCCGTATGCTCTCAAAGTGTAGACAGACACGCCGACCACAGCACCAACGCCATTTTGAACCCAGAGAGCTGAAAGCAGGGAGCCCAATGTCGTTGTTCTCTTCCCCTGTGCGAGTGAACCCCTGGGACAGAAAAGGTTGGTTAAAAGTTACATTGACAAAAAATGGTTCTTGTTTGTTTGCTTGCTTGTGTATCCTAATGCCCACTCGAATCCGTTTCATCGACTAACTGAACTGACAAGCGATCGCCTCCACCATATTGTTTTGTTCTTGATGCACAAAGTTGGCGAGCGCCTCTCTTCTCCATGCATCTTTCTCTCTGCTTCATAAAATCCCTACCACGACACCACCAGCCAGCCATTAATGAGAGTTACCTACTCACATCAGCTTCGCTTCGTCCTCTCCTTCTCTCTTTCTCTCCTCTTTCTCTCCTCTCTCTCTCTCTCTCTCTCTCTCTCTCTTTCTTTCTCTCTCTCTCTCGTTGTTGCTGGTCGTCACTTATCTGGCTTGCTGTGCCGTTTCACTAGGTCGGCCGCCTTTCAGTCCTTGTGCGGGTTTGCGGAACTTGTCGCTGCCATTGCCCCGCCCGCTGGACGACTGCGCAATCTTCTTGCGCCCCGTGTAGTACTCGCTCGAGCTGTGCACCTTGTAGCCGTAGACGCGCGGCACGTACACCTGCGTGGGCGGCGGCGGCACGAGCTGTGAATGCGTCATCAGGAACACATGCGGGAACGTCGTGCCAAAGTACGCGCCGTCGATCTCTGCGAGTGCAGACACATACCATACGATAGCAATACGTTAGTGAGAGGCTTGGTCATGAGAGCAATCAAGCAGCACACAATATAAACGTACGGCCAGCGCGCTGGGACTTTGGGAAGAAAATGTCGCGGCACTTGGGGCAAAACACGTTGACCGTGGTGTGGCGCGGCACGTCCGACTGGCCCACGGGGAGCACGGGCTGGCCCTGGCAGTAGACACGGTGGCAGCGGCCAAAATCTACGTTCTGGTATTTCTCTAACATGGCTGCCATGCCCTTTGTGGTGAGGATGTAGCGCGCGTGGATGAGGCCGTAGAGCATCTCGGCCGCGGACTCGATCATCTCCTGCTGGATCTGCGTCAGGTTCTGGTCGTTCGGCGTCTCAATGTCCAGGATCACGTCCAGCGCGTAATCGTAGTACGGCACGACGCTGCTGAGGCCTGTGAGGTTGAAGTCGTCCTCGATGTAGTCTTCGTCCACTTCACAGAGAAAAGCGTTCTCGCGCAGCGAGCAAAACCAGTTGATCCAGCTCGTCTCTTCCTCGCTGCCTTCCACGTCGTTCTCGTCGTCGTCGTCGTCATCGTCGTCGTCATCGTCGTCGTCATCTTCGCTCGACTCGTCCTCGGACGAGAGACTCTCGGAGCCCTCAACGTCGTTCTCGAGTTGCAGCTCGCCCAAGTGGCCGTACAGCCGCTCCATCTCGGCCTCACCCGCGACCTGCTGCTCCAGTCCGCCTGCTCCTGCGCCATTGCCAGCAGCGCTGCTACTGCTTTTGCCCTGTCGCTGACTCATCGTACGCGCGCGCGTGTGTGTGTATGTGCTCTTTTTTATATTGCTGTCTTCACCACCACCGCCGGTTGTTGTCTCGAAAGAGCTAGCTGCCTTCTCGTTCGTTCTTCCTGTTATTTCTCTTCCTGCTCTTCGCGTCGCTGCAGATCGTCACGCGCACCGCAACTCCAGACGAGACGCGCGTGTCACTAGCAGAGCAGAGCGGAGCCGGTACAGTTGACAGACAGACAGACAGAGGCGCGTGGTATGTCGCTCGTTCAGTCGACTCCCCCTCACTCACTCGCTCACTTTGTGTTTCGCCAAATAGCAACAGGCGCGAGACGTGCAAACTGCTCGCTTAGCCCAGCTCATCTGCGTGGGTTTGGGCAAAAAAGCAAAGGGCGTGGCTGCCGCACGAAAATACCCCGCGTACTGTGTTAATTCTTTAATTTGGTGAATCATACAAACGCCAAGATAGTATTATTTTGTAGAGGTAAGACGGTACGACTGGGTGGAACGTCCATTTTGTGTCATGGCAACTTGCCTTGAAGGATTACCACCACCACCCCCGACGACGACATGAGGCCAGACATGGACGATGGCGACGGCGATGGCAATGACACTGCGGCTGCCGTCGGCATTGAATACGACGACAGCGAAGAACTAGAGGAGGAGGAGTATGAGGTGGAGGAGCTTGTGGATGACGCGCCGATGCACATCTATCGCCGGCTGTTTCTCGGATCCATCGACGCTGCGCGCAACGAGCAGGCCCTCAGTAAAGCGCGCATTGCGTTCACGCTGGCGCTGCTTGGCGCTGAGGACTACAGCGACGGGATTGAAGCAGTGCCTGCGCTGCATGGAGGAGTCACTAGTGGCGCTGGTGGTGGTGCTGTTGGAGTGAACAATCACCAGCTATCAGCAGACGATGAGGCTGCTGTCGTCATGCGCACGCAGGTCGCGATTGAAGACGCGCTCGACGAAGATCTGTTCCGCAAGCTGCCGATGATCCTCGCTGCGCTCAACAACATCCTGTGTGGAAATCGCTCGCGTCACTGGTGGGTAATGGCATCTGTTGTGGCCCGCTGCTAATATTCGTGTTCTTCATGTGTGTTCTGTAGTGAAGAAGCCGAGCGTGCAGACAAGAACGTGTTGGTGCACTGGTAGGTACTTCAAAGTAGCAAGCAAGGCGATTGTCCACTGCTTCGCTGCGAACGCCATGCAGTTATGGTAGGTTCACTGACGTCGTTTATCGTCTTCTCTAATAGCGTGGCAGGTCGATCGCGCTCGCCGTCGGTGGTCGCCGCGTGGCTGCTCACCCAATCGCCAGGCGACAAATACCCGAGCATCAAGCACGTGATTGACGAGATCAGGTAACGAAAGTTATAGCCAACTCTTTTGAGGGGCGTGTTGAAATGCTGCAGGATCAGTATGCATGTCTAACACACCCGGCACCCTATCATTATGATCATGTATTATTGTATCGTATTGCAGCTTCATCCGCCCGTGGATTGAGATCAACGCGCACTTCCAGAGCGAGCTGCAGCTTTTCCACGCGGTTGTGACTTCCAAGGAGCTACTGCAGCAAGACACTGTGATGTCACTGATGAACCGTAGACACAAGCTGCCTCGCGTGGACTTTGGCGAGTCGCTCGTTGCCGACATTCTCGCGGGCAAGAAGACCATCACCATGCGGCTGCAATCGGACCTCGAGGACGACTGCAACTCGGACCTGAAGGCTGTTTTCCCGCACTCGACTGTGCTCGCAACGACAGGATTATCCGAAAATGTCCACGATGTGTTCACAACGACAACGACCAGTACTCTGACAAGTCCAGCGCGACAGCCGTTTGCAGTGCTCTATGTCCAACAGGTCGCGACAAAGTGTCTGCATGAATTGGATACCCAGGACCTCCAAAAGTCGGGCTTTGCATCAATCCCGCAAGTGCTCGCGGTGCTCAAGCAGTTTTACCCTCACGTGACGGACGCCACGCCGTTGCTCATGCTGCACTTTGCGTGCATCGGACAGGTGCTCTCGTAGCTAAATAGAAAAGTACGTGTCCCTTGTATTATGATTATGATTATGATGATTGACTCAGTGTTATGGGACTAATGAAGATGATGATGACGGTAGGTGATCGACTCGATCATTTGATGCACATGCACAGCTTTGAAGAAAAATGTCTAACGTTTGACAAAGATATGAATGGATCCAGCCAGCTAAGGGAGAGCTTTTCACTGCGAGGCTCGCGTGTCCAGCGCCTGGCTCAGTAGCAATCGGCCGCGTGTCGAAAGCGCGCGCCGCAGCTCGTGCTCACGCAGATCTCCTGTTCCTCCTCCGTTGAAGTTGCTGATGATGACGCTGCTGTCAGCATGTCGCGTGCGGATGATTGGCGCGTCGAGCGAGTGACGCCGAGAGCTCTGTCTTCTCGGTAGATCGCTTGGAGGGACCGGTTGCTGTGCACCGACAGCGCCACCGGCAGTCGAGTCTGCCGACCACACCAGCGTTCCCATCGACAACACGGACGTCGAGTTGCTCCGCTCAAAGCCCGTGAACTCGCCCCAGTCCTCGCTCGAGTGCATAGATATGGACGAGTCCGCCATAGAAACTTTCTCGTACGCTGCAAAATCCGCCCACTCTTCGCTCGCGAGCTTGGAGAACGACAGGATCTGCGTCTGTGGCGGTTGTGGGATCGAAGGTGGTGGAGAGGATGGTGATCCTACAGGAGCTTGATACGACGACTGGTACTGGCTCGCGCGTCTGCTGTTGTTTGTGCTTCTACATCGGCTGTAGCTGTTCATCACCCTCGCTGCCGAGTTGTAGGCTCCTGCTCGGATCTGCTGGAGCCGCTCGCGCACTTCATCCAGCGTCGGACGACTCGCGATGTCCGGGATGAGCATCCACTTGACGAACGACGTGAACGTGGACGAGAATTGCCCTCCGTGCGAGCTCTTCTGTGGGAAGCGCACGTTGCCGTTCAGGATCGCAAGATGGAGCACGCCTTCCTTGGCGTTCTCGAACGGTGAGTACGGCCCAAACGCCATCGCGTACAGAGTGCACCCGAGCTGCCACACATCTGTGCGACCGTCGATCACGCTGTTCGGGGTGTATCCGTTCGAAGTCCAGAGCTCGGGCGGTCGATACGGTGCGCTGCTGAGGTTCTCGGCTTCCTCGCAAAGCGCGCTGTGGTCCATGGCGTTCCGGATGTGCGTGCTGATCGGCGCGATCGAGCCAAAGTCCATGAGCATGGGCTGCACGGGGTTGGTCGACGAAATGAGAACGTTGCCCGGTTTGAGGTCGCGATGCGCAAAGCCCATGTCGTGCACCTGCTTCACGGCGTCAAGCAACTCGGAGAAGAAGCGCAGGCACTCGCGCTCGGAGAACGGCGAGCAGCCTTCTGTCATCAATCAATCAACAAGCGTCAGCAACACATGTGCAAAAAAGATGTCATTACCATAGAGACCCAGCTGTACAATACGACCACTAGCATATTGGCTCATTACCTTTCTGGAACGCGTCTTCGAGCATCGTCTGCAGCGAGCCGTGCTGGCAGATGGGAAAGAGCATGAGCACTTCCTTGGCTCGCTGCGAGCCCATGTCGAGCCGCATCCGCCCGTCGCCGTTTCCAGTACCACCACCACCACCGCCACCGTGGCCATTGCTATGCGCGGGCTTGGTCTCCTCGTCGCTCACGCGCACCTCGGACTCGACGAGCGGTAGGATGTTGGCGTGCTGCTGGCCCAGTCGCTTGTGCACCTGGATCTCCAGCAGCAGGCGCTCGAGCGCGTCGGCGTCGCGCACGCCGCGCACCCACTTGAGCGCGAAGTGGCGCTTGTCACTGCTGCGGCGCACCTCATAGACCGTGGAGGAGCCTCCTTCGCCCAGCGTGCCCAGGATCTTGTACGCACCGCCGTTCACGCGCGCCACCGAGTTGCCCATGCTCTCTCGATCTCTCTCTTCTTGGTCTTCTGCTCGCGCTCGCTGACTGGCCCTGAGAATAATGCGATCTTTGATATAGAAGAGTCACAAAAAAAGCCAGCGAGAACTTCCGACTGGAGTTAGGCCTCTTATAATAAATATCTTGTACTGTAGTAATGGTATGAAGATGCGCTTCTGACAGCATTCAGTATTTGTGCATAGTTATAAAAGGTAATGAGATCACATTAAAAAGGGTAATGATAAATGGATACTTCGGATTCGTTTAGAGAGGGAAAGGCTCTGAAAGGCAGACTTCAGGGCTTGCTTCTTTTGGAAGAAAGCAAAAGCAAGAAAGATCGAAATGACAACCAGGTATGTATGGACCTCATGCGCGCTTTCTCTCTCTATGTATGTATGTATGAATGCATGTGTGTGTGCCCCTGTACACGCGCTCTCACCTCGTGGACAATGACCGCTGCTGCCTTCTCTTTCGATGTGCATACACGCGTACAGCCACCCAGCGTGCATTCTAAACCGCGTGCTGCGCGACAAGCTCCCGCGCGTGCTAGCGCACATCCTGGACAAGCTCGCGGCCGCCGATGTACGCAAACGCGCCGGCAGCATTGCACTCTCTCTGTGAACTTAATTACATGCGCGTACAGCAGTCCTTATGCTTATCCTGTGTGTTTGCTTCATGTGTACAAACAGGACGGCGAGATGTTCTCGGCCGCGGAGAAACAGCAGCTCTGCGAGATGCTCGCGTTCTCAGACTTGCAGGTGGACGAAATGGTGGCTCTCGCCCAGCAAATCTTCACAGACGCCGCGCATTTCGAAAAAGTGGACCGTCTCGCGCTTCTAAACCGTTATGGCGTGGACGCCGACGTGGTCGCGATCGTCGAGAAGGCGTGGCGCAAGAAGGGCAAGCCCGCGGCCAAGCAGATCGCGGCAAAGTACCCGCTCGACACTACGTCGAGCATTCCGATTTTAACAAAGTCGAATTGGCGTCTGCACCTGGAAATGGGCCAAAGCAAGCTTCGAGGCGCGACGGACCCGACTGCGATCTTCCAACTGAAGCTGCAGAACCCAAGCGGCGCGACGCAACAAAATGTACGTGCCTCTTGGATTCACGATCGGGGAGGACTCGCAATGACTCCAGCGACTTTTTCTTCTGTGTGGTACTTCGATATATACGAGCGCAGGAAGAGATGCTGGATCTAGAGATGAACCACGACGAACTGCGCGGGTTCTTCCAGCAGCTCAATGCAATCCAGGCTCAGATCGACCGGGACAGCTCAGCCGCGCAGGCGAATACTGCATGAGGACACAAGGAGAGGAGCGACCTGGGTTTACCCTACCGTATATATGTGTACCCAAAACGTAGCTAATGTCTCGTCACCTCAGTGACGAGTCAGCAGTCCCATGACCCCACATGATTTGTTGCGCTGAGTAATCGAAACCAGTCGTGTACATGTGTGTACCTATCAGCTGCTTTGCATCGGCATTGAGCTGTGAGCTTCCGTGGTTTCATTCAGATCACACCCATTGGATTATAGCGGAAAGCCTACCGAATGGAGGAAACAAAAAATAAGAATATACCGATTGTATTGGCCATTACCGAATAGGACGCGAGTGATGGTCACTTTGTTGCCTTTCACATTGGAAAGAGCAAGTTTGGTTGAGGAGCTCATTTGGGCTTCATTTGCTCTTTTGCATCCTCACGCGCAGTAGTTCCAATCCACCAGTCACTGCCAGTCGATCACTGCCGACCAAAGAATGGATCGCGCCATTACTGTCTCCCCGTTCACGCTCATGAAGCTCGTGCTGAAGCACTCGATCGTGTCGCTCCTGAGCAAGCCCCAGTGGGCGATCAAGTGGTAGGACGCCGTCGTCCACGCCAAGCGGCTTGACGAGGTCCAGCACGAGCTTCTCCACCGGTTCTACACGCACGGACACTGGTGACGGAAGACGGTGGTGACGCGACGCAATCTACTCGCGCTCTCGAAGAAGCCGCTGACGAAGATCAAAGGCGCGCAGGAATACCTGGGATTTGCTAACAAGTACCAGCTGTTCACCGAAGCGAATGCGTATCTGACCATCCAGACGTTCTTCAACCAGTACCGAGACAGCTCCGTCCCGAAGAAGTGCCACCTCAATCCAGCAGTGGTGCCTCGCTTGGTCGCGTTCACTCGGACGGCTCTGCAAGACAGAGGATGAGAAAGTATCGCGGACAACGTGCGTGGAGCCCTGCAAGCCGAAGGGATCGATGCGACGCACCACGCGGTCGCGATGCTCGTGGATGTGTGTTTGACCATCTAGGACGAGTTGTGTCAAGTCGAGGGGATCATTGTCGGAGCGATCGATGCTTTGGCTCAGGATGTCTTCACTCCAGCTACGCTTCCTGGGAGCGACAGTGTCAGTAGTAACCCGCCTACAGGTACGATCTCCCCCACTGGAGTGTACGGTTCGTGGATCAGCGACACCCTCATCTCCGAAGCCCTCAAGACCAAGTTTGTGAGTGAAGTCGCGGTGCTAGAGAGCGTGCCGGACAAGGAGAAGGATTGGCACCCCAACACGAGCAAGAGGGTGCTGGACTTGGTGCATCCGTCGCTCTTCTGTTGTGTGTTAGGCCACACCCAAATGATCCCAGATGCACTGGATCCAGACTCGTTCTCTGACCCAGCGGACCAGATGAAGCAGCTCGTACTCGCAAGTGGAACAGCGCCGAAGGTACTGGCGCCAGCGAACACTGACAGTGCTTTCGGGGTATCAAGGTCTGCATTCGGGGGGAGAGGATTTTTAGGTCAAGGTTCGGGTTTCGGATCATCAACGCCGTCATCTTTCCGATCTCCGGGTTCGTATTCAGCATTCGGGTCGTCTTCGCTCGGGCTCGCAGGTCGATATTCAGCATTCGGAGCGTCAACGCCGCCTTCTTTCAGACATCCAGGCCAAGGCACGGGGCTCAGGGTATCAACACCATCTTTGTTCGGGGGATTCTCAAGTCTAGGTGCGGGCCTCAGATCATCAACGTGTCCATCCAGATTTGAAGATTGTACCGCGTTCCAGCGGATCCCCTCAGACTTCCAGATCCAGGATGACGGAAGCGTGCGGCTCTTGTCGTACATCAACAACCTGCACCCAGGTTGTCACGCCAAGATGTACCGCTCGATCAAAGAGATCTTCGCCCGGTTCGTGCCACTCTTCGAGCGCGTTCTCGAGAGTTCTAAACACAAGTTCCCACAGCCAGCATTCAATTTCACTATCCAAACGAGTTGCTATCACCACTACGAGTACTCTTACCATTGCGAGCGACTAGTTCCTCGGTTTTCCGCCGCTGCCAGCGTACCGTCATCTCCCGCAGCAACGAATTCGACGACAAAGTCAGTAGTTACTTTGAGAGGCAAGACGGTCTAAGCGATCGTCAAAGTGGCCGAGGTCCTGCTCGCCCCAAAGTCTCCGAAGTACTAGGACGGCTCGTGGCACATCGAGGGCACGAACAGAGAAGAGATCGTCGCGACGGGCATCTACTACTTTAGCAGCGACAACATCAAGGACTCGCGCCTATCGTTTCGAGCGAGCATCGAACAACCACTCCACGTTCAGGGCGACAAATCGGGCGTCGGGATCATTTGCGGGATCTTCGCAGGCATTGTACTCGTGCAAGTGCTCGGCTCGGTCAGCACGATCGGTGTGTCGCGTTCCCGAACTTCTTGCAGCACAAAGTCGAGTCGTCCGAGCTGGCGGGCCCTACGAAGCCAGGCGTCCGCAAGACTCTCGCGTTCTTCCTCGTCGACCCGGAGAAGAAGATCCCGTCGGCGTCCGTGATCCCACCCCAGCAGTAAGAGTGGATCGAGGAGCTCTTGCAGGAGGTCGAGCCACCAGCTACGAAGAAGCGACGTGTCAGTGCTGCGGCTAAGGCTGCTGCAAGTACCGAACGCCAGGCGTTAGAGAAAGCGGCGAGAGCGTGCGCGATGACGCTGGACGAAGCGAAGGAGATTCGACTCAAGCTGATGAAAGAGAGGTCCATGGCGGATGCTGCTGACCGCGACGACCCCGACAGATTCTTCAACCTCGGTGAGCACTAACAGCCATAGTCCTAGCTTGGTTGTCTGTCGGTTTAAAAGACAAGAATAATAGTTATAGATGATGCTCACTGTTCACATGTAGACACGGATGTGCTTTGGCGCCGAATAACGCATGGCAAACTCGATTTGGTCCGTCTCGACACCGTATGTGAGCGCTGGGAACACTGAGTGGTGGCTGAAGCTACAGTCGATCTGTGCTGAAGCTGGCAACGGCGCCGCTGGAGAGCTCTCCTGCTTCTGTTCTTCGCCCCGTTCGAAATCTGCAGCTTGTTCACCATTGGCGCTGCTCCACGAGGCTTTCAGAGCGGGTCGCTGCTCCTCGTCATTGAGGAAGAACACGACGCTCCGGTCGTTCATGTCCAGCAGCACGCCCACGGTATCTCCTTCCTTGTATGGCTCTCCATAGCCAATCACCACTCCGTTCTTGACGATCGCACCTGACGACGCGTACCCAACCGCTGCGCTCGACCACGAAGACGAGCTGAAGGCGTCGGGACCACTGAGGCTCTCGCACTCAAAGTTCTCATTCGCTGCGATACCAACCACCACTGTTGCTGCAGCTGCTGCTGCAGAAGCGCATCCGCCTGCGCTGCTTGTGCGCGTGACGGTCATTTCCCAGTAGTGTCTGCCGCTTGTGAAGAAGTGCTGCTTGAAGAGCCGATTGCGCTTGACGCTCAGCTGGCGCTGGGCGATAGCACCGCCAACACTGGACCCTACAGAGTCAGACAAGCGCACAATACACCAGCAGGCAGCTCCACGTCAACTCCACACGGTGTCCACATTAAGTAGCGCCGATGTAGCGTACAGAGTAGATTCGCATATAGAGAGGCAACATATAAACTCACGCCGCGCAGCTCTTCGCCTCGCCATCTTGCGTTCTTTCTTGTCGGACTTGGCAAATGACCAAACACTCGCGATCTGAGAAAGTGCGCACATCATCATCATTAAACTTCAGTTTTGATCTGACGCGCACAGTGGACAAATAGGATATACCGCCTACTTTTTTACAAATGGTTGTCTTCTACGTGCATATAAAACGACAAATACCCTATTTTAAGTGTTAAGAATTAGAGTCTCTTTCGAAGTCACAAACGATGCCGCGACAGCTAGGAGCGCCAAAAGCAAGAGCGCAGCTTTCGTGCTGAGCATGGGAATACCTGAAAAAGCAACCAAACGTTGAATTGAACTACCTCTCATAGTTTATAAGCACGCGTTGACTGTCAAACAAAAAATGGTTTAAATAGCACAATTTTAACCAATCACGTACGTTCCCGCCAGACATCAGTGTGTTTGTTGATTGCACTTTTTGTCCTCCGCCAAAAAGGGGAACAGCCAAATACGAAGTATGGGAACGCGGTCGTTCGTGCAGCGCCTGGCGCTCATGACGCGCTGTGTGGGCGAGAGCCGCGCGTCGCGCACGCCCGTGGACCTCAGCGGCGTGCTCTGCGACGCGCTCGCGCTGCAGGAGCTGGTCGCGGAGCTGTTGCTGCCGTTCGCGCAGGTGCAGATCGACCAGGTCGTCGCGCTGTACACGCAAAGCGAGGACGGTAATGATGATGGTGCTGTAGTCCAATGTAAAGCTCTAGAAGAAGGGCACGAAGAAAGCGTGCGCGAGAAGAAGAACTCCATTGCGCGTGGGTGTGGGAGAGCAGTGAAGAAGAATCAGGAAGCAGCAGCTGCAGAAGAGCGTACTGTTGCTGGTGCTGGCGTCGGGCTCGATAAGGCGGCTTCAGACAGCGAGGTGCACCATTTTACGTCTGCGATCGCGGGAGCCATGGCGGGCGCGAGGCAGCTTGGTGCGTCCATGTGCTTATCGGTACTGTGTGTGTGCATACATGTGTGTATATGCAGAGCTGACGTTGTGGTATGTATGAATGTCGTTATATTTGGTAGCGTATAGTGAAGCAACCGTGATTACCAGAGCAAAAAGCACTCCGCTACCAGCGGTGGCTCTGAAGCCCAAGCGCGGTCGTGCGTCGAAAGGCAAGAAGAACTCAAAGAAATGTCAAATCGCTGTGGTCGTGCCGCAACATCCAGATTTCGTCTGCACTCGCGTTGTCTCCATAGACGTCGGAGGCGGACGCTGCGTGGAGCTCAAGCGTCAGACGATCGAAGAAGGGAAGAAGGTCCTTCTAGGTAAGGTTTCTATTCATCTATTGACGGTTGAAACCATGGTGGCTATGCGTGTACTTATTGATACTTACTCAGTATGTGTACTTCTAGTCGTTGACTGGATCGATCAGGTTGACGCCATTCTTGCAGTGCGAGATACGATTGCGAAGCTCGGCGCTGAGGTCGTCGGCGTGAGCTTCGTGGTCGCGACAAACGCAGCGTTGCTTAGCGAACTCAAGAGAGAGCAACTGCTCTTCAGCTGCTCGTGGACGCCGCCGCCTGGGGCCGAAATCGCACTTTCCCGGGACCAGAGCGTCACGAGGAGCATCGTTCCCGAAGGCGACACGGTGGTGCAGAATAAGAATTGCTCGTGTCACCAACCAGATCCGCATCGCACTGGGATCGCGAGGAAGAGAAAGCGCAGCTTTGAGGATGAAAACAGTACCCCGAAGCCTCCGTCGCTGACACACGTTACTGCGCAGTACCAGGTACGATAGATGTTGGATTTTGGCACCGTAGATGGATGAGGAGGAAGAGATGGATGTCTGGTGCTAATGATGTGCTTGGGTGTATGATGTGATACTTACATAGGGGAACAATCCGAGCGAAGATCGCAGTGTCAACATTGTGAAAGTGGAAGAAGACAGTATGAGACGGTCTTGTCTTGCTCTCTAAATTGTCAGAATTTGGTTTACTAGCAACTGTTGTGTGTATTCTACAGGCATCCAAGTGAACGCTGTTTTTGACGGCCATGGTGGCTCGGTCGCTGTGGAGTGAGTTGATCTTTCCTGTATTACGTGTTCTAAATTGGTGGTAAGCTGTGGCGAGAGTGAAGAAGGCTGACTGTGTGGCTGATATCTCGTGGCAGGCATCTTCGGAAAACGCTGTGCCAGAGAATATTGTCAGGAGTCTCAACAGAAGCAACGATAGAGCAGGTTGGTGCGAATGTGAATCGGGAGTCCTATTCCGTCGAGTCGGAGTGCACATTATAATGATAGCGCTTGTGTTTCGCTGCATTTCCACAGGTGACAGAGAGTCTGAAGCAAGCCTTCTCCCACTGTGACGAAGAGCTCAAGCAGTCGTTGCTGGCGTTGCCTGCAGTGATGCATCTATCCAAGGGCTACTGCAACAGTGGCGCATGCGCAGCAGTGGCGCTGTTCGTCAACTCGGTTCTGTATGTCGCAAACGTTGGAGATTGCGCTGTGGCGATCGGCAAGACGCACCCCGAGTCGGGAATCTGTATCGCGACCCAGCTGTCAGTCGAGCATAGCTGTAGCAACGCGGATGAAATTCGTCTTGTTTTGGAACGATCTCGAGATCGGAACCCGATTCGCCTGAGCAAGGACGATCAGGCAAATGGCGCTGCGAGGTTTGGCATCAAGAGAGTGGCAGGCAGCTTGGCGGTGACGCGCGCCTTTGGGGATTTCTACCTGAAGTGCGAAGAACTGAGCTCCGCTCCTTTCAAGGTTTGAATTCTAGAAAATCTTATGGTGCTTGTGTATCATGTGACGCTAACCATTCGTTGCTGAATGTGCTGCTGTAGAGCAAAGTGCCATACATCACAGTCGAACCGAGTGTTTTTGTGCACCGCTTTGACGGCAGTGAGAAGTACCTCATCCTCGCGAGCGATGGGCTTTGGGAAGTGCTGACCCCAGACGAGGCGGTTCAGATAGTCGACGAATTTGGTGCGTGGTTAACGTTTGGACACATCTAGGACTGCTGTGTGTCTGATACTGGCATGCTTCTCTCCATTCTATGTGGTTGCAGATTCGACACAGTCGCTTTTCTTCTCAACCGTGAGCGCCGCGTTGATCCACGCTGCTCTCGAGAAGATCGCGCATAGAGACGGCTTGATGCTGCACGAAGTGCTGGCGCTTCCGCCAGGTCCTGAGCGCAGACGCTTCCACGACGACATCACGTGCACAGTGGTGTACATCAGTCACGACATTCGAGACGAAGAAGCTGAAGAGACCGAAGAGGAAACCGTAGACACTACTCCTGCTGCCGTTCCTACAGCAGCGAGTGTGGTTGAAGAGCAATGGAATGATCCGCTGAAGTGAGGAACGTAAGAGAGATAGAGATAGATAGGAAATACAAGCAAAAGTCGCTCTCTCTATTCGGACATCATCATGTTCACATATTCCACGTAGTTGATGTTCCCGTGCTGATCCGGCTCGAGCTGGCTAATCAACTCCTGTGCTTGCTCCGGGGAGATCTTGTCCGCGCCGTAGGTTGTGAGCGCGACCAGCAGCCTGTCCGCCTTGATGAAGCCCGGCGCCGATGCGTTGCCTTCGAACGCCTTGAACGCGTTCTTCACCTGCTCCGACGTGTACGTGGCGTTCACCTTGCGGGACATGACGGCCACGAACTCGTCAAAGTCGATCTCGCCGTTGCTGTCCTGGTCGATCTCGTGGATCATCAGGTCGATCTCTTCGGGTGACGTGTCGATGCCCAGCGTGTCCATGAGCTCGCCGAGCTCCACTTTCGTGATCGAGCCCCCGCGGTCCTGTGAATTGTGCCAAGACAGGCAAAGAGGGTTCAAGACGGCTTGCTGGTTAGGAAAAACGTTGCAGTCCTAGGTCAAAGGAGGCAAACAAGCAGGCAAAGAGGGGAACCGCACTCGGTCGACGAGGTTGAAGATCTCGCGAAACTCGGCGAGCTCCTCCGAGGACAAGTTGTGCGCCATCCTTCGTTGTGATGCGCTCCGATCGTCTCGCGAGTTTGCGAGTCAGTCAGTTGTCACGAGTGAGAACAACTTTCCAGACCGACACGAGAGCAAGAGGTTTGGTTCAAGCGCATGAAACTGACGAAAGCATGAAAGTAGTGGTGTTGCAGGTTTCAACGGCTATCAATATCCAAGACGACGACGCATATTCGCTCACAAAGTTGACAAGAAGGTTCACTCAGCTACGGGCCGTTGGCTACTAGCTGCAAGGAGGCAGACGCATCGACGAGGCTGGTGTCATCACTCTGCGAATCGGGAACACTGGTTTAGCGCTATTCGCATGAGCATTTGACGCTGATCGCTTGCGGAGATCCTTGTTCAGCAGTGCAAACAACGGCGTCGATGGCGTTGAAGCAGTACTGCGAGGATTCTCTAAAGTCAAATTGGTGGGACTAGTGATGCTGATCGACAATCTCGCTGCGACTGGTTTCTTGTGCTTCAGCCTCCACGTTTGCTGGATTTGCTGGGCTGCGCAGTGCGTTGGGCTGTTGTTCTTGTTCTCGAACGTGCTGCTGTCCTCCAGCAATTTAGAAATCGCTCTGGAAAGCCGAGGTTTGGCTCGCTCGTCGTCGCTGTTGTTGTCATTTGTACTGTTGGTTGCGTGGTTGATGGTGTGGAAGCGGTGCGAGCCGTGCTTTGCAAACATCAGCGCCATCGCGACGCACGTGAAACTCGGACGTTGGGGTCGTCTCTCGACCAATTTGACCGCCGTGTTCCCGTTCGTGTCAGCAGCTGAAGTGTCATCATTTGCTGTCTCCTGTCGTCGCATCAAGGGAGGAGGAACCGCGCTCTCGCCGATTTGCATCGAACCGAGTCGCCAAATCCCAAACGCGGTTCGCTGGATTCGCCGAATGTACGCCTTTGCCATCTTATCCACCGCCTGAATGCGTCGCTGGAGTGAGGACGAATCGCCCTCGGAAGAGCGTCTTCCTCCGCTCGAGTTGAACAACACAGTTGCCCAAGATCGCGGACTCGGAACTTGAGTAGGGGATAATGACGGTCGACGAACCAAGCTCTCTTTCTGAGGCTCGTCAGATCGCTGCTTCTTCGTGTTAATGTCTTCATTTACTGGTGGTGATGACTCGGCAGAGTTTACTCGCAGAGTGCTCTTGGGCTCACTGCAGATGAAGGATGAGAACAGCGAGAGCACCACCTGAACCGCTTTGGTGCCGCACTTGTGAAGCATCTCCAGATTCACCAGGTACTGGGTCGCGATCGAAAGCAAGTCGAAGATCAGGTACAAGACGAAGAAAAGTATCGCAAGCATCGAGAGAGCGCGCAGCATTTCAGGGGATGGTGCTTCCACAACTGGTAGTACTTCAGCCGCTTCAGGCATTCCGATCGCTGCGATAGCTGGTGTTTGCTGCATCAAGCTCGCTTCTGCCGTTTCCTTGGTTGTCGCCGACGAATTCTCGATTGAGCTGCTGCAGTTGCTGCTACTCACTGGCAAATCAGGAACTGTCGGTGGTTTAGCGTTCTCGTCATGCGTGGATTGTAGCTCTGGCGTGTCAGTTCCTCCTAGTCCAGGTGTCTCATCCATTTGTCTCTCGCCATCATCAGCCACCATCTTTAATTCAGCAGCAACGGCCTGCGTCTCTTCACGAGCGTTCGAGGCATCAGAATCTGTCAAACCCATTAGGTCGTCGCCATTCATTGAGCACAGTTCATGGTGATGGTGGTCAACATTCTCACCAGCACTAGGCTTGGGCTTATCTCTTAAGCTTTTGGCAGATCCTTCAGAGAGGGACTCTTGAGAGAGGTGGCGGGTCGAGATTTCTTCAATTTCCAAATGTTCGCTTGGAATTGGTTCTCTAACTGGCAGTGCTTGTTCGCTCGTGCCAAAACCAGCAACAGCGCCTTCCTCCATACGCTTAGGTTCAGTGTGCGAGGCAACTTCTTCATCGAGAGTACCAAGGTGATCTTGCTCGGGTAGATTGCTTTCAGGAACTTGATTGTGGAATAGAGTTGAATGGTTGGAGACGTTTTGATGTGACTGACTTTGTGCGTCTGGGTGTTGCAGTGTCAGAGACTTCGCTTCGCTCGCGTTTTTTCCGTTGTTCAAAGGCTGCACTGCTTCAGGGAACTCAGCAGCATCATCACTCTGAGCCAGTTCAAACCTACCAGTACCTGCCTGCTCATCGGGAATCACTTGAACGATATCCTTTTCAACTTCGTCGCGGTGCGTCTCCTCTGTGATCGTCTTCCACTGGCTCGTCAGTTCTGCGATCAGGTGCTCAACTGAGGAGATGCGATCCTTCAAGTGCACAGTCGATCCGAGTTGATCATCGTGCGATGATGGCAACGATGCGACCTCAACCGCTTTTGAGTCCTGCTTGGCGATATGATCGCATGGCTCCAGTGAGTTGATCCAGTCAAGCGACCGCAGCAGCGCTGCCTCCAGCGCACCAACACAGCTCATATCAACATGCGAGCTTCCTTCACCACCAGCGCTGGATTGTGCAAAGCGACACAGATCAACCGCGATGTTCTCTGCGTCATCCTGCACCCACTGGAAGCTGGCGATAGACTTCCCCGGCTGCAGCTGCTCGCTGCCATCTCGAGCCGCGCTCTTGGGCAAAATAAGGTTCTTGACGACCATGAACGACGGCGATTCGAGTTTCTTCGCTTGCTGACTGCAGAGTCGATCAAGGTCCACGATCTCATGGAGCGCGTCGTGCAGCACTGCACATTTTGCGAGGTCGACGCTGTGCGCGTGACAAAACCTGCGCAACTGCGCTTTGGCATCGCAACGCACGTCCACTTGCAGCACCACGGGCTGGAAATCTAGCAACGCGGGCACCACGAGCCACGCTGGTGGAGGATCTGAATGCGCAGAGGAGGTGAGCCATGCGCGCGAGAAGATCACCACGGGCTTGGCGTTGTGAGCAGCTGCTGCTGGGGTTGTGAGGTCCGCGAGTTGAAAGGCGAGCGCAGCGCAGACCACGGGCTTGCAGATGAGCATCTTCGCGGTTGGGGACGACGTGACCAAGTGAGCGAGACGTACGAACTAAGTGAACAGGCGGCGAGGGTGTGTGATTGGCAAGCGCGCAACACAGGACGCGCTTCTGTGGCTCTCCTGCTGGTGTCGTTTCACGGAAGGAAAGATCGCTTTTCGGTTTTGACAGGCATGAAATGCTCCATATTCGTCTGTATAACTTCAGTAATCCTGTTAAATGTATCTTTAATATAGATGAAAGGTGTTTTCTGTGTAGACAAAGCCTATTTAAATGCAGTAACCTGCTAAGCAAGGTTGATGGCTAAAATATCGAAAGAGCCTCTATGTTTTGATACACAAGCCAACTATCTAATTTATGCAGGTTTTGAGTTTCGACCAATAGTGACTGCCAAATCGTGTTCATTCAAGTTAATTGGCTCAAAACCAGCAGCTCAACATTTTACAGACCCTGATGACCTCAGTGGTGCAGCCCAGGCGGACAAAACAGCCGCACGCCAGCCCACCGGACTGGTCGACTAGCAGCAGATCATAGCTCGCCAAGCAGGCTGATTCTCTTCAGCGATGCGGAGCTGGTGTGAATTTGCTTGCGCTCCATTTGAAGCCACACCAGCCAATTTTTTGTACGGTACTGCTGACCATCTCGCATGATAGGAGAACCGTTCATTTGACTTACTCGTTTGCGTCCTTTGGCACCCACCAAATAAAATTCAAGCTCCTGCCAAAAGCGACCAAACGTTTCCTTCACTAGCATTTTGCAATTTTTGTGTTGTCAATTTGCGCGCGACTGCTTGAGCCAAACAAAACAGGATTGTATCTGGCGAGGAGCTTCAGCTCGACTGAGCTGAAGCTCGCAGATGAAGCAGAGAGTGTCACAGACAGAGGTGGGACCAAAATTGGTTTGATTCGGCTGTTGTTAATGCAGGCTTGTCAATAACCCTTAAGCCAGGTATTCGGCCTTTCGAAACGGACAATTTGAGCTCAACGCCGTTGAGATCTGGAAGCAAGGCCAACTTCTGCATGTCATTAAAGCAAGAGTGACGCACATCTCGTTCGAATCTTGGACACCAGCACAGGCCAGCTGATTGGCTCCCCACAAATTGTCACGACTGTGTTAGGCTAACCGTACTGTGTATACATATAAACCCTTTGAATAATATTTTCTGTATATTTTATATATTTAAGTACCTTTGTAGTAAGCGTAATACTCGTATTTGCGATAGCTATGCGTCACACAAGGTGCCATCGACCAGCAACGGCTCGAAACCAGAGCAAGAAGAGCCTCCGCCAGTAGCAGTAGCAGCAGCCCCAGTGACGGCACACTCACTCGCTCGTCCATCTGGAGCCGCGATCCCACGGCCCGCCACTTGCTCTTTCTCTCACTCCTGCGCCCCTGTACGCCCGGCGCACGATCCTCCTTCCTTCCTCTACGCTCGCTCGTTGTCTGTGAGGCTGTCTTGCGCAGGCGCTCGTTTTCCTTCATTCCCGCATTTTCGCTGGTGAACGCGAGTCGCACGAGAAAGAAAGAATAGTAGAGACGCGATGGTGCAGTTCGCCAAGAAGCTCGCGGCGGCGCAGCGCCCGGAATGGACAGGGTGCGTTATGATTCTCTTTTTAAGGTGTCTCCATGCGTGTGTGGCTCTTGTGATGGCGGTTGACTAACACTGTATCTGTTTGTGTGTGCGCTTGATGGCTGTGATGGTGATTGTAGACACTATCTGGAGTACAAGCAGTTGAAGAAGAAGCTCAAGAAAGTGATCACCGCGACGCGTGACGACTCCGTGGAGGCCGCGCACCACGAGCAGGAAGGCTTCCAGCGCGCACTGGACTCGGAGGTGCGTCGCCGTTCATTGCGTTATGTTGGCTATTTTCAGGCAATGAAGACACCAACTGGCATATCGTTGTGGGATACTGTGGACTTTTAGGTGGAGCGCGTGGTACTGTTTTTCCTGACCAAGCAGGGCGAGTTCGCCAAGACGCTGGCGGAACTGCGCCGCAAGCAGGACCATTTGCTCCCAGACGACCTCGAAGCGATGCACTCGATCAGCGAACGGTGCGTATATCGCTTTCCCCACTCTCTGGTTGCTTTCAGTATAAATGGATCCAATACTGGGTTCTCACCGATCGTATGTGTTGTGTGTGTGTGTGTGTGTGTGTGACGAATTGATGACGACAGCTTTCGTAAAGTGGGTGATGATTTGGTGCAGCTGCTGCATTTCGTGGAGCTGAACGCCACGGGTATCCGCAAGATCCTCAAGAAGCACGACAAAACCGTCAAGGAGCACAAGATCATGGGCTCGTACCTGTCGTCACGCACCGACTCGCAGGCGTCGCATCTTCAGCAGCTCTACCACGACGAAGGCATCTCGGCGATCATCGCCACCATCCGATCCGCGCTGAGCGAGCTGCGCAAGCTCGAGGTCCAGCTCGCGTCAGGCAATCAAATCGTTAGCTTGGTGCGTACGATTTCGCAGGATGAGCCTGTTCTGAACAAGATCCAGCTGGCGCGACGTCGTCTGCAGCAATCCACACAGTACGTCAAGACCATCGCGGCGCAGGCGCTGATCTTCGATGGCGACTCTTCGGAAGATGAGGACGAATCCACGTATGAGTCGTTCAGGCGGCTGTCGGAGCGTTCGGAGTTGTCTCGCTTCATCAACATGCTATGCACGTTCCTGTATATGACCAACTACTACATCGTCGCGCCGACAAGTGGCGACTACGCTGCCGCGCTTGGTGGCGAAGCTGCGCTGAGTGGTGTGATCGTCGGTATGACGCCGATCGCGTCGCTCGCGAGTGCGGTGCTCTACAGTTGGTGGGCGAACCGCTCGTACAAGTCTCCGCTCGTGTTTGCGACGTGCTGCTTGGTGGTCGGCAACTTGCTCTACGGTCTAGCGCTCAACTATGACAGCATTGCGATGGCGATCGCCGGTCGTCTGCTGAACGGTTTCGGTGGCGCGCGCGCGATCAACCGGCGTTACATTGCAGACAACTACTCGCGTGAAGAGCGTACCCAGGCGTCCGCGCTGTTTGTGACGGCTAGTGCGCTAGGTATGGCGGCGGGTCCTGCGTTGGCAGCTGCGCTGGACTACGTGCCGGACTTCAAGGTGTTTGGTGTGCTCGTGACCGTGGAGACAGCCCCGGGCTTTGTCATGTTTGCATTTTGGATCATTTACCTGTTCCTCACGATCTTCTTCTTCGAAGAACCGGACCGCGAGATGTACTTGGAGCGCACGCGATCGATGCTGTCGGGACTGGAAGCTTCCAGGAGTGGGGTTGGAGCTTCAATGACTGAGTCGACGTCGCTGCTTGCTCGACCTGCGTCAGCGAAGGCGCCTCGACTTTCGTCGCTGTGGAGCAACGTGCCAGTGGTCGTGACGCTGCTGATCTACATCGTGCTGAAGCTCGTGCTCGAGTGTCTGATCACCGCGAGTTCGACGATCGCGCAGTACTACTTTCAGTGGAACTCGATCCAGTCGGGCTTCTACCTCGCGGCGCTCGGATTGCTCATGTTCCCGACGAACATGGTCGTGAGTTGGCTCTCATTCCGATACGAAGACCGTGAGATGATCGTGATGTCGCAGATCCTGATGATCGTCGGCGTGGGTGTGATCGTCAGCTACGGCCACTACACGGTATTCCAGTTCATCGCGGGCGGTGTGATCATCTTCATCTCGACCAACGTGCTCGAGGGCGTCAACATGTCGCTCCTGTCCAAGACGATCCCAAAAGCGTTTGCAAAGGGGACGTTCAACTCAGGGCTGCTGGCCACCGAGGCGGGCACACTGGGACGCGCGATTGGCGACGTCGCGATCACGGTTGTGGGGCTCCCGGGCATCCAGTACGTGCTCAACTGGACCTTCCTGCCGCTACTCGCCACGAGCGTCGTCACGACGATCTACACTGTCCACGTGTACCCGAAGCTTGCGACCCACGACTAACGAGAAAATGGCAGAATAGCGAGTAGCACTTTAATAGAAAGTGAGGCGCCTGCTCAGAGCGAACTCCTCACTCACACAGCTGAAGCAACCACGAAATCATGAATTCCAACAAAGGAAAAACCGATTTTCCATATAAAATGACTTACTTGCCTAGGTAGCAGAGACTTGAGCCGTGAGCTATCAGCACTGGCTCCTTAGACGCGCTCGACAACGACTGCAGACGCACCACCACCACCGTTGCACACAGCCGCACAGCCAATTCGGCCGTTCTCCTGTTCGAGCACGGAGCAGAGCGTGACGATGATGCGCGCGCCAGAGCAGCCGAGTGGGTGGCCGATGGACACAGCACCACCGTAGACGTTCACTCGGCTCGGGTCCAGGTTTAGCAGCTTCATGTTCGCGCACGCAACGACTGCGAATGCCTCATTGATTTCGTAAAAGTCCACGTCTTCCTGTGCGATCTTCGCGTTCGCGAGTGCCTTTGGGATCGCCAGAGATGGAGAGGTCGTGAACGCACGTGGCTCTTGGCTCGCATCACCAAAGCCGCGGATCACCGCCTTGATGTTCGCAGTGAGTCCGAGCGCCTCCACTTTCTCTCTACTCATCAGCACCAGCGCAGCGGCGCCGTCGTTAATCGTCGAAGCATTGCCAGGAGTGACCGTCGGTCCAAACGACTCGCTTGGCTTGAAACATGGACGCAGCTTGCTCATCGTCTCGAAAGACACTTCACGCGCAACAACCTCTTCGTCTTCAGTCACAATGATAGGAGGGGCGCCACGTCGGACTGTCACTTCGACTGGAACGATCTCGTTCTTGAACTTGCCGCTGCGCGTCGCCTCCAGCGCGCGACGGTAGCTCTCAGCTGCGAACTTATCCTGCTCTTCGCGTGAGACGTTGTGCTTGCGAGCGCACTCTTCCGCAAAGTCACCCATAGGCACGTCTTCAAACGCGTCAAAGAGTCCGTCCTTTAACCACAAAGCAAAGGGATTCGTTAGGTGTCGCTATTGCAAGAAAGCACACAATAAGCTCATCTTCACGCACCGACTGGATGGCGTCGACGAATGTGAGGTCTCCGTATCGAGCGCCGCTGCGAACTTTCTTTGACATGTGCGGCGCCTGGCTCATGCTCTCCATCCCGCCAACAACGATGATATCCTGCAAGCCCAGCTTAATCGCCTGTGCGCCAAACACCAGCGCTATTAGAAATACAGTGTTCGCCCAACACGAGTTAGTATGCCACCTGTGTTTCACCGCTCGCCACAATCTTCCACCAAAAATGCATACTTTGGCATACCTTTCATGCCTGAAGCGCACACTTTGTTCACCGTCGTGCATGCGATTGAGTTTGGGAGCCCCGCCTTGATCGCCGCCTGCTTGGCTGGTGCTTGCCCCACGCCCGCACCCAGCACATGGCCCAGAATCACCTCTTCAACCGCATTTGGATCCACGCCAGCGCGCGCAACAGCCTCTACACACAACGACAATACGAAAAGACATCAGCTCAGTCACGGCACAAGCATCAAGATCACTTGATCAACCGTATTCAGCATGCAGCTTGATGAAATGCACACACACCTTTGATGGCGATCGCGGCGAGGTCCGTGACCTTGACGGTCGATAACTTGCCCTGCAGCGAGCCGCAGGCCGTGCGCGCAGTGCCCACAATGCACACGTCGCGCGGGTCGTTCTTCTTCGCGGCGCTCATGCTCGCGTGTTGTCTTCCTCGGAATGATAATGTGGGCTTGGAGTTTTTTCTAAATGACAACCTTGTGTGTCTTCCAATCTGTTGATTCACGTCCTCTTCAAGACCTTCTGAAGTAACATTGAGCTGAAAAAGTAGTTGAACTGCGGTGGGGAAAACGTACTTAAAGAGGAGAGACAAGTGACGGCATGACGTCATCAAACTCATCCTCTCGAATTCAGTGGCAACTTGAGTTGTCTTCCTGACAGGGACGCTCAAGCTGGCACCACACATGATGTTTGAGGAAATAAAATAAAAGGGTTGATAGAATTAAACGATAAACAATGGCACCCGCCTCCGCGACTTCCGCTTCGCTCGCTCGCTCTCTCTTCGTCTTTGCTCCCTCTCTTTGCTCTTCTAATCTACAATGCGACGCGCTTGTGAGCTCTTGGACTCTAGACGACGGAGAGGCTAGTGAACGTTGAATCAAAGCGACGGACACCTTGTCGGTTGGTTGATGTTGTGCTATTTCTTGGCTTTCTTGTCTGTGTGTGTGTGTGTGTGAATGTGAGTGTGTGTTTGTGTTCGCTGGATGTAAGACCAAAACTGTTGCAGTAGGTCGAGGTGAGGGACAAGAACGCCAACAGCAGTAGTCACAACCACTCTCTTGTCTTGTTTTTGCCTCTCTTCGCGTCGCTGAGCCCGTCGTTCTCGCTCTCTGCTACTGCATCGATGACGAATACTGGGAATCCTCTTCGATCTCGTGGTCTAAGCCAGCTCAGTCGCCGCTTTTGCGGCGGCACCCTTCTGGAACGCATTCGACACGCGAGACTGGCTGTTGACGTCCACGGCATCGGTCTCGTGGCAGAACGCCATCCAGGACGGTAGTCGCTTCGCCGACAGTAGACGCAGCCCTAACCCGACAGGCATGGATCCAGCGCCGAGCAAGATCGAGACTCCCCATTGCACTGCAGTAAGAGGTTCGCAGTTGAAGAACCGACCCGTGGCTTGCACGATCAGCACCTGCGCCGAGACCTGGAAAACCGTCACGTAGATGTACACGCGGTTGCTCATGATGCCGTCGAAGACATTGATCTCGTCGTGGATCTTGCGGCAGTTGATCTCGTTGAAGAGCTGCATCCACACGAATGTGTTGAACACCACAGTCATGTGCTGCGTGGGGTCGTTCTCCTCGCCCTCTTTCAGGTCGGCGAAGCGTCCCGACGGGATGTTAAAGATCTTCTCACCCGCGAACGTAAGCGTGAGCAGCACGATGAGCTGGTAAATAGACTGGCCGAAGATGTGCTTGGTCATCATCTTGGAGAGCAACGGTTTGGTCTTTGGGTATGGACGTCGCTCCAGCAGCGCGGCAGTCGGGGGCTCGGTCGCGAGCGCCAGGGACGCGAATGAGTCCATGATCAGGTTCACCCAGAGCATCTGCACCGCCGAGAGTGGGGACTGCTCGAGGATCACGGCGCCGAGAAACGCGAGGAAGATCGCGACGACGTTGACCGTCAGCTGAAACTGCAGGAACTTGGCGATCGAGTCGTAGACGTTTCTCCCCCACTTGATCGCGCTCACGATCGACGTGAAGTTGTCATCCATTAGGATGATATCCGAGGCGTCCTTGGCGACCGCTGTGCCGCTGATGCCCATCGCGAAGCCCACATTCGCCTTCTTGAGCGCTGGTGCGTCGTTCGTGCCATCCCCCGTGACTGCCACGATCTGCGGTCCGTAGGGCATGAGGTTCGACTGCATGAGGCCCGTCACGAGCGTGTACTTGTCCTTTGGCGACGAGCGCGCCATGACGCGCAGGTGGGGCCAGATTCGGTCGAACTCGGCCTGGATGATGTTGCCGTTGCCATCAAGCACGCGGCTTCGGAACTCCTGGCCTTCCAGCACGATTGCGTTGTCGCCAGGCGTGAGGATGCCGCACTTGCCGGCGATCGAGCGCGCCGTCGTGATGTTGTCGCCCGTGACCATGCGCACAACGATGCCGGCGCGATGGCACAGCTTGATCGCATCCGGGACCTCTTTACGTACAGGGTCTTCAATGCCGACGATGCCGATGCACGTGAGGTCGGTCTCGACATCGTCGTCTGACCACTTGCTAATCTCGTCCGATGAGCACTCGACGTCGCGGTACGAGAGACAGAGCGTGCGGAAGCCCTGCGACGCGTATTTTTCGATGATCGAGCTGCCGATGATGTCCTTCTGGTTCGAGTCGAGGCTCGCGATCGAGCCGTCGAGGCGCTTCATCTTATTACAGAGGCCGAGCACGACCTCGGTCGCACCCTTCGTGTAGATCCGGCACGTGCTCGCGCTTCTCTTGATGACCACAGACATGCGCTTCTTCTTGCTGCTGAACGTGAGCATATGGCCCACCTCCGTGTTCGCGCGCACCTGCGGGTAGTCGACGCCGCAGTCGCGCACAAACTGCAGCAGCGCGCACTCGGTCTTGTTGCCCGTGTGCTCGGGTTGGCCGCCAGGGACTTTCGAAGGTAGAATTTCGGCGGTTGAGTTCACGCAGATGCCCGTGCAGAACACGTCCTTGGTGGTCTCGGACATCTCGTCGGCAGCCTGCGAGGCCGACGTGAACTCCTGGCCGCCGATCCAGACCTGCATGACCGTCATGCGGTTTGTCGTGAGCGTGCCGGTCTTGTCCGAGCAGATCGTCGTGGCGCTGCCCATGGTTTCGCAGGCATCCAGGTGGCGCACGAGGTTGTTGTCCAGGAGCATCTTTTTGACCGAGTACGCGAGCGCGATCGTGACGGCGAGCGGGAGGCCCTCAGGGATTGCGACCACGAGCACCGTGATCGCCACAATGAAGAACTGCAGGTAGTCGCTCACGTACTTGGACTTCCACTCGAGCTTGTCGTTGATGAACTTGTCGACCGAGAAGCGGATGCACATGACTACGAACACCATGATCGCGACCAACGTGCCGAGCTTGCCAATGAGCACGGTCAGTCGGTAGAGCTTGGCCTCGAGCGGGGACTGGGCCTCTTCTTCGTATTCCTCTTTCTGCTCGACCGTGCCGTTCGCCCCCATTGGTGCACCTCCACCGCCACCGCCGCCTCCAGTCTCAGCGGGCTTGCTGGGCTCTTTCTTCTCTTCTTTTTTGCTGGCTTTGCCCAGGATTAGCTTCTTGATGATGCCCGCCTGGGAGCTCTCGCCGACGCAGATCACGAGCATCTTGCCCAGCCCTTCCATGACTTTCGTGCCGGAGAGCAGGAACGGGTGCTCCGGGTTCTTGACCATGAGGTCCGACTCACCCGTCATCGCGCTCTCATCAAGCTTGAGCTCCTTCTCGTCAAACACGATGCCGTCCGCGGGGACGATGTCACCCAAATCCACGCGGACGACGTCGCCGACACGCAGTGAGAACTTGGAGATTTCAGCAGGCACGCCGTTGCGGATCACCTTGATCTTCTCATCCTCCTTGACAGCGTTGAGCGACCGGAACTGCTGCTCTTTCTGGTAGTCGTTGATCGCCGTCACAAAAGTGACCACGAACACGGCAAAGATGATGCACGCGCCTTCGATCCAGCCTGTGCTCGGGTGGTCACCCACCGTCACGGACAAGACGACCGAGAGGACACCGGAGAACGTGAGAACGATGATCGTCAAGTCCTGGAACGCGTCCCACATGAGCTCCAGCAACCCTTTGGGCTTGGGCGGCGGAATGTAATTGGACCCGAAGGTGTCTTCGCGGCGCTTGAGGTCCGACGCGTTGTTGCTGTCGAGCCCCTGGCGGATGTCCATGCCGATCGACGCCGCGACACCGTCGATGCCGCCGAGCTTCTCGAGCTGGACCACCTGCTGCTCGTGCTGCGTCTCGATGAGGCGGATGAGGTCGCCGGTCATGAGCTTGAACTGACCACCGCCATCGTGCGCCATGCTTGATGCTCAAACAACGCGCTCAGTAGGCAGCTAGCTAGCTCCTCGTGTTCACCGCGCTATATAGAAGGGATGGGAGTTCTGAGAGCTCGCTCGTGTCGACCTGTCGAACCGTGACACTGCGTGTGCTTCTGTGTAACTCTGTCAAGGCTGGTGGCTTGGGAGTCGCGTCGTTTCTCGTCTGCAAGCAACTATGTGAAATGCCGCTCAAAGGTGGCGTTCGTTTCGGAAATGAGCTCCTACCGCCTGCCTGGGGCCAGTGAGCGAGCTTCTCGGAGTTGCTAGCAAGCAAGCCGAGCTACTTCTAGCGCTTTAATTAGACACGAGAGCAAGCTCATCACACTCGTTATAGGAAACTCCTTCTGTGCACATCATATATTTAGCGTCCACACATCTTGGCAACAGCATTATCCTATTCGAAATGTGGGCCTCTCGTTTCCCTGTTTGGGTGGGTAGTCTCTTTTGTCTATCTGATCCGAGCTAAAGCTAAAGCCTGAGTCGTACTCGAAGTCCTGACCTGGCCTGGCCTTTGGAAGAAGATGCGAAAGCGAATAGCTGAATCCATTCATTTCCAGACGCGCTTCTTTTTTCGGCACTCTGACTTGGCATCCAAATTTGAGCTTGGTTGGAGCGCATTCGAGCCGGTGCTTGTTGAGCGAGAGAGCATGAAGATGGATCGAGAGAGATTAACGAGAAGTTCCGCTGTTGCCATTAACTCCAAGTAAGCCCTCGAAAGGATATGGAGGTACTAAGCCCTCGCGACCAAGTAACTGGGCTAGCGTCTCGAAATTGTAGGAAGCCAACTGATTTCCACAAAGATAGCTGCTCCTGGGTTGACCTCTCTTTCTCAGTGCCGCAAGCGCGTGCCTTGTGACTTGGAACTCGCTGGATTCTTCTTTCTTCACAACAAAATCTTGTTCAAAACTCTCAAGATGATACACTTTGTTAATTTACCAAGCTACGAGTTCTGGGTAACGCGGTCTTGCTCCGTGTCCAGCGAGCCAAGAAGAAACAAACTTTCATCGAAGCGAAATGAAAAAAGCCGTGCAGATCTTCCACCTGAACACAGACTGAGCGAGCGAGCGAGCACCTGCGGTCTCGGCTGGGATCCTGCATCAAAAATAATGGTGATTAAATGAATTGAGCAGTATTGAAACTAACCATTATCGATTTCTCGGGCGTTCGCCCCGAGTTTAGCTGACATCGTGTCACTGTTATCTCCACGAAAACTGCGGCAAAGACCTCCAGGTCTAGTCATTCAAGACAGGTCTGCGAGCATGGACAGAGCCAACCAGTACGCGCTAAGCATAGGGCTCGAGGGCCGCATCACGATCAAGCAAATTGATTTTTGCGCCTTCAATCCGATCGGATGGTTCTTTTCAAACTACCGGCACTAATGTAGGCTACCGAATGTATCGGTGTTAAGAAGCCCAACGGCGATCTTCAAATGAGAATAATTGCCAGATCTGGCAACTTTGAAACTCGCAGTTGGGGACGGCGTGCTAGGATTCGCGTGTTTGTTTTGGCGTCAATAGGAAAAGTCCCAGCAAGCAAGCATGCGATAGGACAGATAAATACATCACTTTGTGTGGGTCACTTCCACTTGAGGCATACTACGCCTTTTGAGTCAACGAAAGATCTCAAGTCTTCCAAGGAGGCGCGCCGCCCCATCGCGTCCATCGAGGACCGCTCATTCCTCTCCACCACGACTCTCACGAATCTTCTTTCTCTCGCGTATGGCTCTTGTGAAGAGACGCCACCACCATCCACGCAGTGGAGGGACGAACTGCCCCTGCTCCATCCAGACTACCCAGCACTCTACAATCTTCAGCAGAGCCTGTGCAGCCGTGACAGCAACATCTCGACACAGACGCACACATTTACAGACAGAAGCAGGAGGCTTAAACAGCAGCAGCAACGATGGTGTCGATGAAAGCAATTTTGCTGAGCTTGGCGAGCGCCGTGATATTCGTCTCCTCGATGGGCGTTGTCGTCGTTGACGCTTTCGAGTCGGACTGGAAGGAGATGAAGAACAGCCAGCTGGTGCAGGTGTCGTTCGATGGCAAGACCATGTGTGGCGTGAACGCCGGCAACGCGATCTACTGCGCGACCAAGGGTATCAACTCGGAGCCCGAGTGGTACGTTGTCGAGGGCGGACTCAAGTGGGTCGCGGTCTGGGGCGACAACCTCTGGGGCGTGAACTCGGCCGATCAGATCTGGTATGGCAAGTCCACGGGCAATCCGAACTGGCGCTTGCTCCCCGGATCCCTCAAGCAGATCTCGAGCGACGGTAAGCAGCTCTGTGGTGTGAACGCGAACAACGACATCTGGTGCGCGAACGACCTGATCATGGAGAACCCCAACTGGCGCAAGCTCCCGGGCAAGCTCAAGCAAGTGGATGTCACGGACGGCATCGTGTACGGCGTGGCGCCGGACGACTCGATCTGGTTCGGGTTCTCGACCGGCGAGCCCAACTGGGCCCAGATCCCCGGCGGGCTCATGCAAGTCGCGTACGACGGCTCGATGCTCTGCGGTGTGAACAGCGGCAACGATCTCTGGTGCGCGGACAACGGTCTGCGCACGACGCCCAACTGGCGCCAGATCCCCGGCCGCTTCTCCCAGGTCGACGTGGAAAGCGGCCGCGCGTACGCGATCAGCCTCGACCAGAAGTTATTCCTCCGCTGGTTCACAACCCCGCCGACCACGATGGACGGCGTCGGTTGGAAGCAGCTCACGAGTTACCCCAAGCTGCGCCAGATCAGCTTTGACGGCAAGACGCTCGCCGGTGTCGCCTCGGACGACGGCATCTGGATCGCCACAAACGGCTTCGACGACACGCCCAACTGGGGGAAGATCGACGGCATGCTCACGCACGTCGTCGTCTGGGGTGACAGGCTTTTTGGCGTGAACAAGGAGCAAAACATCTGGGTCGGACGCTCCCAGGGCGAGCCGCAGTGGCGCTTGCTCCCCGGAAGTCTCAAGCAGGTCTCCACAGACGGCAAGCAGCTCTGCGGTACGAGCACGAACAACGAGATCTGGTGCGCGGACTCGATGATCGACTCGAACCCGAACTGGCGCCACGTGTCCGGCACCCTCCAGCACGTCGTGGTGCTCAACGGCGTGCTCATGGGCACGAGTCCAGTCGACGACTTCATCTGGATTGGTCGCTCCGAAGGTGAGCCAAACTGGGTCCAGATGAGCGGCGCGCTCCGGAATTTGGAGTACGATGGCATCCGCGTCTGCGGTGTGAACTCGATCAACGACATCTGGTGCGCGGACTCGGGGCTCCAGCAGGGCAAGCCGAACTGGAAGAAGCTTGAGGGCAAGGCTGCGTACGCGACCGTGGACGCCGGTCGCATGTTTACCGTGAACTCGGACTCGGAGTTGTTCACGCGCACTGATATGTAAGAAGAACGGTGGAGATTTGCGGTGTGAGCTGAGTGTTTGACGATGGTGATGGTAGTGGTGATGGATCGTCGATTCAATGCGGAAGAGCGAACAAGTGTGAAGAAAGGGAGGATGGTGGTGGTGTGCTCGCCGTTTGCACACACACACACAGATACATATCAAATTGGACCAGAGAGAGTCATGCATGGTTGCAATAACAACGATGATGGACAATATATATGTATTGCATTTGTCTGAGATGAGATGACGATCTCATACGAGAGCGTGATAGTGAGTCCTTATGCGACCACAGGTGGGTGCGGATCATTGATCAGAGTTCTGACAGTCTTCGACAAGAAAAGGCAAACGCTACACGAACAGGCTCTCCGGTAGTACTGCTCCATACAAAGCACATACTCGCTAGGAGAACATGGTCCTGATATTTCACGAATTATGGCTGGGCATATGATCGCCATTTAGAGTTGAGACTCAAGTATTCATCACATAGTATATAATTTACGTATGCTTTGACCACGATTGTATACCTTGCTACCTTGCCCCGTGAAATCATCTCAGTTTTCTCATCAGCATTTTTATTGGTGAAACCTCCGTCCGCTATTTTATGTTATCAGTGTCGTCGGATATAGATAACGACGGAAAAACGCGCCCTTCAAATAAGCCTGATTCGATACTGAACAGTCACCACTTTGAGGGACACAAAACACGCCCACTCAGTGAGCAACTGCTATGCGATTGGTTGAAAATAATACGGTTATAATAAATTAAAGGGAAAATGTCAGTTGGTGTAGGGATACCAAAATTAATGACAGACTGTGTAATGCTCGGCTTGTGTTTGACCACCATTCCTTGTACTTATTTAATTTCGATATCTATACATAAGTTGTCATTAAACACCACTCCATTATACACTTACAGTGCGCCTTATAATTATACGGACACTTGATTTCTTGGAAAAAATGGCCAAAACTTAAGCTAGAAAACTTTCGTTGCGTTCAAACGATGCGCAAAACAGAGCTTTATCAGCACCCAAAATGTGAGCTTTTGGATCGCTACCAAAACATCACACGTTCAGATTAGTTTTTGACAGGGTATGAAAAGAATGGGACGGCGCGGTAAGATTAGGTAAAAACGTATTTACGCTCCGTTTTTGACAACGCAAAATAGTTGGTTATGCTGAACACAATGAGGTGACACTTGCCACAAAATTTCAGCGCCATTCACTTCGAATTCCCATGCCGAGGGGAACAGAGCTGAGTGAGGTAGAGCGGCAGCGGATACTGGACTTTCAAAAGCTCGGATACTCAATCTGATGGATCGCAAGTGAAGTCGAACAAAGCAAGAGCGTGGTCCAGTCATTTCTTGCCTCTCCAAGCACCTACGGTAT